>PGTU02000679.1:0-32729 GCA_002896215.2 Cicer echinospermum | reverse complement strand
CTCTAGTTCTGTTAGCCCAGTTTTTGGTATAGAGTGAGTTAAAGTTGCCAAAAATTATTTGGGATTTGATTAAAATTAATTGGTCGGGAAAATATGTACTTCCGTTCGAAGGAATTGAATACAAGACAATTTTGCTTAAAAACATATCTCGGGAGTTTGCTGAAATGTTACCGACAATTGAGTTAGTTCGACGGAGACTGTTATTTTATTAAATTAGACTAGTACCAGGATGGGAATTGAACATGAATGGGGCGGTAAGACTTGTTTTTATGATAATTGTTGTTGTGTGTCTAGATGTATATATCTGATGGTGAAGAACTACTATGAGGAAATATAAATATAAGTGTATATATAATATGTACCGTTAAAGATATAAGTGTATTAATAATATTTATTATATATTATAGCAAACATAACATAATGGTTGATGACTATAAGTACAAAGGAAATAGAAAGAAAAGAAAAACAAAGTGAAAGAAAGGAGTAAAGATAAGAAAAACAAGAAACTGATTTATTCCGTCTCTCCTCCTTTCTAAGCCAGCGCTTCATGAATATTCATATTGTCGGGACGGTAATAAGGGAAACCGACGAAAACCCTATCCTCTTCCTTCTTCCAATCTCAAGTTTTTCTTTTGTTTTACCTTTAAGTTTCATAGAGAATTAAAATCCCAAGCATCACGTGGATTCAGTGAGAAAGCATCACAAGTAATGAGAAAAGATCAACGTTTCCCCAACTCCCGTTCTTTCCTTCTCGAGCAATTCCAGGAAAAACACACGCTCAGTCCCATCTTAAGGCGGATTTCAAACCTAGACCGTCAAACCAACACACACCACCTCCCCGTTTCACTTTACGATCTAAAGCTTGTATTCACAAGAAAGTAATAGAAAGGAAAGCTTGCTCAGATACCCCGCTACGTGGTGCTAGGTCAAGTCAAGCTTGCTGGAGACAACTGCGCCAGACGCGGCAGAACCCGCTACCCCAAAAGAAGCGAGATGAATTTTCACCGGAGCTTACTCGCGAGTCAAAAAGAACGCCTCTTACAAACGCCCACAGGCGAGAACGAATAAAAACCAAAGAATTACACGAAGAAGAACGGCAACCCACCCACGGAGAACCTCCCAAAACAACTAGGCCAAGTACTACAGAAGCGCACTCGAAACAACCGTGCAGAAATAGCTCGAAGGACGGAGAACGGGTAGCTCAAAAGGAACGACAGTCCGGTAACCTGAAATGATTCGATACCGTTGAAGCGACGCTGAAACCGGTAAGGGCTCTTATCTAAACTATATAGTCATAGATTTCAGGGGACTCTATCATGTGGTGTATGTAAAGAATTTTGTCTTGTAGGGTTGATGGTGTGAGATCTTGAGGGGAAATGAATCTAGGCACACTTTATGATGTAAAATCCTTAGAGTTACGAGCTTTCTTAGATTATTAATCGATGAATGCGTCTTTGGAATCGGGAAATAATGAATTTCAAACTCATCTCTATGATGCATAAGCATTTGAGAAAATGAGAACTTTCGTTGAGTATGAAGTTGTCTGGCGAAATTGTGCTTCGATTTCTTTGTTCGTCGTTATTTAGAGAGTTGTGTTGAACCTTTAATTAATACCTGTATGACAATATTTGTTGTGTGTATGGTATTGATCTCAATTGAGAAATGAAATTGATGTGTTTTTGGTCATGAGTTGTGGCTTAAAAATGTAGAACCGTTCAATCGAGCCTTGAACTAATTTATGCATCGGTTGCCCAAGCGAGTCTAGAAGATTGTTTGTTTGTGAAGTTGACATTGGATTAGTGATTAACATTTTACCAGTCTAATAAATTACTCCAAGTTTGCTAGTAATTTTAAGAATTAGGGAATCTCCTTAGATAGTCTTGAGAGAGATTACTAATGGGGAAAAAGAAATGGCCGATGTTTTGGAGGTAAAATACCTGTTTTTCTTAAGTTAAAAACCGGAGCAAGTAAGAATGGGAATCATCTGAGTCTTATCTGTCTATATTACTATAATGTCAAAGGTAGTTTTGAGAAAACTACGCGGTTTAAGTTAAATGACGAAGCAGATAAAGTATGAGGTGAAACCCAACAGTCTAAGAAACTTAAACATCTCTTGTTACGTCTTAATGTGTTGGAAACTCGTTTAAGTTAAAAGGATTAAGAATCCCAGGAAACCAAATCTCCGGGTTAGAATATTTCGCGATTATTGGCATACAATGTTTGGGTTTAGTGGGAAACTAAAATTGTTTAAGTTAAAGGGCCAGTCATTAAGAATGCCGGGAATCGTCTTGAATATTTATGTCTGCTTAAATATTATGTTGTGAAAATCGGTTTTAAAGCTTAAATAGAGATTATAAATTGTAATTCGTGAATTTTTAGATATCCCTGCATAATCTTGCGACTTTAACGAGATGTCGTTGTGGCATAAAGGCGATACACTGCTCGTTAGATAGCCCCCAGCATTCTCATTTGGTAAAATCGTGTGGACCCCAGTTCTGCCGAGCAAAAAAAGAAGTGTGGACAGCCCCACGGTAAACAGTACTGCACCCTCCTGAAAGATAGGGGTTGGTACATTTAACAGATTTATCTTTGGTAAAAATTCTGCTATGATCCCGTTTGAGTAAGTTAGGCACCTCCCGTATATACCTTCACCGGCGATTTTAAATGAGTATTTACGGCTGTAATAGGCAGTGTACGGTTCATGATTTACGCTTTCTCTTTTACGTCAAATCGTGCATCCCCGCGCTTGAAGTTTGAGAAAATTTATCTTTACAAATCACAATTATGACGTGCGAATACATAACGTGACCATCTCTTAACGGAGCTACCGTTTTCATATTGCTTTTGACTTTTTTTAGTGCTTGAAATCGTCGCTGACCCGATGGCACAACCATTCCTTCTGGTGGCCCCTTATCATCATAATTGGTATCATTAGGCCTGCCGTTAGGAGGACGTCCGCCGTGTTGACACTACTGAATTCTAATGAATATACGGCCCTTTTGCGAGTGGACAGGACGGGTTTTGGTTTGATATCCTGAGTCATTGAATTTTGGCACTATTTACAGCATCGCAATATAGGGTTGCTTAGTCACACGAATCAGTGTATTGGAATCCAAGTTTATGATTGAGCTCGCTTAGCTATTGATCTAATTGTGTGTAAAGTGCCTGACTGATTGTAAACTATTTCGAAACTCAATTATCGTCTTTACCCGATAATGACGCTACAAACAATGTAATGTGTGGTTGATAATTTGCTTAGAGTTTATGTAGTTGATTATCGAATCCTTCATGTTAAGTGTGATGGATATGATAACAACCTATTACGTAAAGACCCATTTTCTTGGTGAGATGTGTGGGAATTGCTAATGTTAAGATTATGGACGTTCTGTACTCCCAGTAGTCGGAGTAGTCATATAGGTTTATGTACTAGTTGGAATCCACACAATAAAGCTGATATTGAATTCCTTATAGGTATTATTCTTTCTACCTTATTTTAATAGGTCCACGGAGATAAGCAGAGAAGAAAGAGAAATCATTTCCCAATCGATTAGACCATCAGAGTTATAGTCAGCGACTGACCCCGTTTTTTTCAATGGATCACATTTAGCCATTGCCCCACATCATGGAACGAACGCTATATTGAGTCACTAAAATATTTCCACGAGATCTGGAATGACCACTGAACTTAAAATGGACGCAAGGCCAAACGCCCGCTTGTTGATATAAACGTGGGAACTATGATTCGTCCCACAACTCAACTTTATGTTATAAAATCGCAACAGTTCACCCTAACACTTCTGAGTAAGATATTGGCCATGCAGATGCAAGGACGAAAAATGCAAAAGCGTCAAACAGGGACTGAATCAATTACTTACACAGATTTTGACGTGAACAACTCGAAATTGGCCAAAGGTCAACGCGCCAAGGACTTGCAGAGGATTCGAACAGCTCAGCTATCCTTGTCAATCAGATTGGACCACTGTCAATTATCGGTCAATCCCTACACGGATTGGATAATAAGCCCCAGAGGCGTTTCACAGATTACACTTAAAAAATACGAAGACACCTTTTGCAGCTGCCAAGCGATTATACAGGTAAATGGATCCGATAAATTTGGCAGACTTTTTCAGTTACAAATTCTATATTTTGAACGGTACATATAGGATCGCAACATATTGTTGCTCATTGACTTTATCTAAATGTCTGTACGGGTCAGAGTTAGTGGTCTCTACTTTCAGATAGATACAAATAGTCTTCTCAAATCTTTAGATCTTCATTTGTTATATTTGGCTATTCAACGTGTTTACATATTCAACAGCTTTTGAGCATGTGACGAATAAACCCTGCAGTTATCACTCAACATGTAATCGACCGACACAAATCCAAAAGGTCGTCGAAGGAAACGTACATTGATTCTAATGCTCTCGAACCAAGGTAATTGTGCATTTAAAACTATTAATGTTATGTCGATTAACCTGTTTTTAATTCGGCGGTTGGTGACCCTTTACAACTATTGGGAAATCTGGGCTTGCCCTCGGTACCAATGTAGAAGCCATATTGGCATTGACCTAAATGCGACTCGTTTTTTGCGACGCTCAGTTGGTCAAGATGAATTTGGATGTAAGAGCCGAGAATAGTCTACTCTGAACTGGAGCTAGTATGTTAGAGAGGATCTCTACGGGCACATTGGCGCGTGGGAGAAGTACCTCAGAGCATTTTAGTTTGTTTGGAAATAGATCATATTAGGGATGAATAGAACGGGATCAGACAGTTTATCTTCTTATTATTATTTTCTATTATAGAAGACCTATTTTCGATCGACAGTAACAGTTTCAGAACGAAATGATAATTTATCCTAGAAGCAGACTTGTGGCAGACCTACCTTGTTAATTTCTGATCGGAACTGAGCCCGTTACAATTGTACCAACTTTGTGCATTGATTGATAAATATGTATGGATTTCATAATTGTGAGCAAACTTTTTTGTGCTTGAATAATTTATAAATGGAGCTCGGTCATGCTATTTATTCGCAACATGATGGCGTTAGTTATACTATATTTAAATGCTCGCTATTAATATTTTAATTATCTCTGTTTGAAAAAAAAATACATACCCTCGCATTTCGAAAATACGAGTATTTTAACCCCTGTTACAGTTGAACATGCTACTGGCCATACGTAATATTTTTTTTAATATGGTTACACTTTCTACATTAGCCTCTTTCTTTGTCAAAAGCTTTATTCGTTATTCCCGGTATGGCGGCATACATTCTCTCTAAGTTTGATTAAAATGGGGATAAAATGGATTAATAATATTACCATAATAACCAACGTATAAGTATAAGTATGCTTTATAGTTCTATCTCTAATAATGTTAGTCCGCAGTTGTGTAAAAGAGATAACTAGAGAGTAAGGTATCTATACTGTTGTTTATCAACTACGTTGAATTATATAAAGGATTATTCATTTTCATAATATTCAGGGGGAGTTTTTAAAAAAATATTTTTAATTTATCTATAAGAAACTAAGATAAATGAACAACCTCATATGAAAAAAATCGAGAGAAAAATATATTCATTGACAATTTTTCAATTTGTTCACATTGCTTGCAATGAATTATGCTCATATTGCCTTCTCGTTCATATTAATCCATATCCTCTAATCTTGCAAATGACTAAAATGATTCTATCTCTCATTACCTCATGCTACAGTTATTATTTACATGCAAAACATGCAAGTTTTGTTATGAACTACAATGATTCAACCACTATGATTTCTCTTGTGAAGTAATACTATGCTATTGAATCCTACTTACTTCAATTTTATTCCCAACCTTTTTGATAGATGCAAAGGGGGAGAAACCCTATAAAATGGATATAGGAGGCGAAGTAATTAAATGAAGAATCCTTAAGAATTAATCTCTTTGAGTATAATAAAATAGAGAAGTTATCTAAGAAATTCCACACAAAATACCCTAAAATTGCATAATTTAGGATTTAAAAACTATGGGTCTTACAATGTCAAATATAATTTCTCTCTTTACAAAACATTTTTATGCTAATAATGTTTGTATTTTTCAAAGAATAATTTTGTTTAATGGATAAAAATATGCCAAGAATTTTGCTCACATTAAAAAAAAATTGTTTTGTTACAACAATTTTGCAATCACATAAATTAACAATAAGGCACATGTTAAAGGTTACTTTCATTGGTAAGTGGGTATGAGATTTTTTACTGTTGTTATTTCTATCTATCATGCTTAAAATATATTTAAGCACTTGAGATCAATTTTCACAAAAGAAATAAGCAACAAATAAGACTCATTTGCAAAGATATATATTAATATGCCTCAAAATGCTCAAATATCAAGTTTTGACTTCATGCCATAATCTTTTTGGATTATTTTTTAGTTTTAAAGCAACAAGAAACACAAATCATTTTCATGAATACCAAAATATATTCTCTTGTTGAAATCCTTTAAAAATAAATCATAAACAAAGATATATATTTAAAATATATTGAAGAAGGATCTTTTTCAAAAGTCACATTAGAAGCCATATTCATGTAATTATACTCTATCATTAAGCAATGTATATACTACTCAATATATGCAAAAACAATTTGAGATCATGATAGAGAATATTTTTAAGGACATAAAGAGGTGAATTTTAGAAAATCATGTTAATTCATTTTAACATGATACTTTGAAAGATGTTATTGTGCAAAGTGTGAAAAATACATTTAATGATTTAGACTTGACAAAACAGCCCTTTGTTTAATTAATAAAGACAATAATTTTGAACATCAAACTAGATTTTCACACTTGATTATACCATCATGAAAAGTGTAAGAACAAAGAGTGAAAACATGTTGAATTTAGGATAGGAATTAGGCATATGCATGTACAAGTAATGACAAAGAGTGATGTAATCAATTAAACTTTAAAGTCATACTGACATAAAAAAAAAGTATGCATTCTTAATTTTAAGAGCACCCAATCAATCACATAGTATCATTACAAAATATTCATTCTTATCCTGATGCAAATATCATAAGAATTGAGATTAAGTGTACCTCCTTTAGTGTTATTTTTCGAAGATGATTTCTTTAAATGTTGTTAGTTCTTCAGGTTCATCAAGATGTAGATGCACACTTAATTAACCAACATGACGACAGCCTCACCATAGTCAAGCACTTGTTGCACATAATTTTTCTTTTGCATATCCTCCACAATATTCAGCAATTCTTGTATGATGTGTTCAGAGGCATGTCAACTACTGTAGTTTTATACCTCCAGCTCAATTCTGGTATCAGTTATAAATCCCTCCCAACTTGTTTCCTTGCATATTTGATCATGATGAGATGTTTGGAGGAAGGGTAAGAAGTGAGTAGGTGTAGGAGTGCCAAAAACAAATGGGTTGAACTAATTTTAGAACTTGTTGATATCATTCATACTATAGTCATCATAATGGAAACATTAGTTTGTTGATTGAATGAAACATATTCACTGTCAAAAACATTATGCTCTTATGGAGATGCTCTGCTCTTTTGGAGAACGTTATGTTTTTGTGGGAGAATGTTCTGGTATGAACTTTTTGCTGAATTGATCTTTCTCTTAGATTTGTTTTGCACTCCATGATCGGACTTTAGAGTTTTCATGGATGATATTTGAAATTACCAACTTTGTGATTTATCCAAATTAGCTTATAATTATTTTCTTCACCGTCATCTTTTATCATGAAAATCAACATATCATCAAACATTAAAATGCATAATTTCATCTATAGTTGGAACCTTGAGATTTTATATTCTATAATTTTACACAATGTAGAGTATCAAATAATATACTTTCATGAATTTTAAAACAAATTGCTCATACTTTCTTTATCAAGAAAAGCATAGTAATGACATTCAAAATCATATGAAGGTATGTTACAGAGCATTTTCTATAGAAGCTAAGATTTTAAAAATACGGAACAACAATTTTGATGGCTTCTCCCTAAATTCTATTCAACACTTGATTCATTTTTTAAAATTGTTCATGTAATTTCTGGTTACTTAATTCTTTAAAACAACTTCATATTGTTGAAAGTTCTTTGACAAGCAAATCATGTGAAATATCATTTTCATCAAAGAATGATTTGAAGAATGATGTTTCAAATTTCCCTTGATCGTTTCTTATAGGAATGAGAATCCTTTTTTAAAACTATTAAAAACATGATTTGGTTGGAGATGATGTGGTAGTAATAGGCATGGATAACCGTTACTTTTAGATGAGTCATAGAAGGTACAATTTCAAAAGCTGATTTTTCAACTTCTTCATGATGAAGAAACGAAGAATCATCTGGGGATTTTTGCCAAAACAGATTCGAACGGAGAACGTTCTTCGTTATGATCATAATGATTTTTTTTTTTACCAACTAAAACATGCGGATGTTTATTTTACATCAGCCATGTGGGGTTTTAAAAAATAACTTTAAAATCAATTTTACAAAGTTATCTTTCACATATCAAACATCCATAATCTATGAGAAATTATTTCAACTAACGATACATGTACATTTGATTTGTTAGTGTTTTCAAAGGTTATAGACATTTCAAAACTTTGTAATCAGAGGAGGTACCATACTTTTCCATTTATATGTATTAAGCATGTCTTGTTCAGGTATCGATGTTCTTTCTTGATTGTTGGATGATGTTCCTGCATCACAAGTTAGTAATGATTTTGGTACCCATATTTATTTGGGTCATTGATGGTTAATGTATCTTTTTCTAGAATATTTTTTCTTATGATAATAGTTTGGTTCAGCATAACCAATCTTTGAACAATAAGAACACTTCTTTTTGGTTCTTGGAGAATGTTCTGGTATGAGACAATAATATTCTTCGTTTTTAGGAAATCGTTTTGCTTTAATTTTTGTATCCCTTTATTTTGAAAAAACATATGGAATCTAGATGTTCATTATATATAAATGTATTTAATACTATTTTTTTTTATCTTCCAAGATAAATTAGTAATATCGAAAAAAGACATACATGAAAGAAAAAATTAGTACATGTGTAAGACCCATAATTTTAAGGTACACTTTATGTATTTTATATGTTTTGGATTTTGGCCTCGGAGGCTTTGTAGCTCAAAGTTGAATAATATTTGGAGGTATAGGATCAAAAAAGTTATTTTGACCCCATTTAAGAACTTTCTCGTCGATAAATAAATTTAAATTAAGTGCGGTAAATCCTTTACGGAGAATTAAATGCATTACGGGTGAAGGTAATTTACAACTATCTAGAAGTTTTGAGATATTTTTAAGTTATATTTATAATATATATGTGTTGCTTTGGAGAGAATAGAGGAAGGAATTTAGAAGGAAGGAAAAGGAAAAGAAAAGGTACATAAAGGAAGAAGGAAAGTAAAGGAGAAGGAAAAACAAAGAAAGTGGAAAAAGGAAGGAAGGAAAACTGATTTTTCCATCTTCTTCCTCTTTCACCCGCGGCCAAATTCCCTCTTTCTCCCGTTTTCATTTTCGTCGCTTTCGTTTCTTCACCAACTAGTAACCCAAGGGTTGGGTGAGAGTTAGGACAAGGATTTCGCAACTCCACTCTTCCTCTTTGATTCGAAAACGAATGAAAAACGGTATTTGAGATCCAAACACAAACCCTCCGTTTCTTCTAGATCCAGCTTCATTTCTCGAAGAGATAGAAGGGAAATTTGCTCACTACCACGCTACGGTGCTAGGGGACCAATTTGGAGGCGACGTTGCGAGCGAGATTTTTACCGGATTTGCTCGCGGTACCGGAAACGCACGTTAGAGCTAACGCGAAGGTAAGGGCTCCTTTCAAACTTTAGTTTGCATCTAGGGCCTTATCTGTGGTTGTGTGGGAAACGAATTTTGTTAGGATTGGAGTATTGTTTTGGGAAAAAATGAATTTACCTCTCGTATGTAAGATTTTGAGTAAATGAAACTTTTGTGTTTTGAGTAGTGGATTGTGTCGATTTGTGTTCGTTGTGTTTGACATGCTCTTAATTGATATTGATGAAATTTGATATGTGTATGGTTGGATCTTGTGAATAAATGAATTGATGTGTTTTGATGTGAGAATTTGTTTGAGTTTGTTTTGTGTGGAGTTGGAAAACCATTAAGTTAAATGAGTATTAAGAATGGGGAATCTCTTGATTCTTATTTACTTAATGTGGGTTTGTTTGTGAAAAAATTGTTTAAGTTAACTGGGCGTTAAGAATAGGGAATCTCTTATGTCTCGGTTACTTAAATTTTGTTTTGAAAACCGTTTAAGTTAACTGGGCGTTAAGAATGGGAATCTCTTAATGTCTCGGTTACTTAATATTTTGTTTTAAAGAAAATCGTTTTAAGTTAAACTGGGCGTTAAGAATGGGGAATCTCTTAATGTCTCGCGCTTAATTTTTGTTGTTGAAAACCGTTTAAGTAAATCTGGGCGTTTCAAGAATGGGGAATCTCTTAATGTCTCGGTTACTTAATATTTTGTTTTAAAGAAAAAAATCGTTTAAGTTAACTCTGGGCGTTAAGAATGGGGAATCTCTTAATGTCTGGTTACTTAATATTTTGTTTTGAAAAACCGTTTAAGTTAACTGGGCGTTAAGAATGGGGAATCTCTTAATGTCTCGGTTACTTAATATTTTGTTTTAAAGAAAAATCGTTTAAGTTAACTGGGAGTTAAGAATGGGGAATCTCTTAATGTCTCGGTTACTTAATATTTTGTTTTGAAAACCGTATTAAGTTAACTGGGCGTTAAGAATGGGGAATCTCTTAATGTCTCGGTTACTTAATATTTTGTTTTTAAAGAAAATCGTTTTAAAGTTAACTGGGGTCTAAGAATGGGGAATCTCTTAATGTCTCGGTTACTTAATATTTTTGTTTTAAAGAAAATCGTTTAAGTTAACTGGGCGTTAAGAATGGGGAATCTCTTAATGTCTCGGTTACTTAATGTCGTTGTTTGAAATCGTTTCAGTAAACTGGGCGTGAGTATTGGGAAGAATGGGATCTCTTAATGACTTATTATTTACTGAATGTTATTGTCTTGTCTTGAAAATCGTTAAGTTAAATGAGAATTAAGAATGGGGAATCTCTTAATGTCTCGTTTATTTATGTGTGTTTCGGTAAATCGTGCTGACCCGGGATAGGTGGCACCTTGGTAAACGGTACGGACCCGTGATAGGTAGTACGTTTACGATTTACGTTTGGTAAGTTGTGCTGACCCGGGATGGGTGGCACCTCGGTAAATAGTACGGACCCGTGATAGGTAGTACGTTACGACTTACGTTTCCTGAGGGAATTGTGTTTGGTAAGTTGTGCTGACCCGGGATAGGTGGCACCTCGGTAAACAGTACGGACCCGTGATAGGTAGTACGTTTACGACTTACGTACCTGCGGGAATTGCGTTTGTCCGTGAGACTGCGTAGGGGTTTGTCCGTGAGAGACTACGCCCTGGTTTAAGTTAGATGAGGAATTAAGAAATGGGAATCTCTTAATGTCTCGTTTACGTGTGTATGTTTTGGTAAGTTGTGCTGACCCGGGATAGGTGGCACCTCGGTAAACGGTACGGACCCGTGATAGGTAGTACGTTTACGACTTACGTTCCTGAGGGAATTGTGTTTATCCTTGAGAGACTGCACATGGTTTGTCCGTGAGAGACTACACCCTGTTAAATTGTGGATTGTTGGTTCATTTGGATGTTGTATTAATTGTGTTATAAGTGTTAATTGTTATGTTTTGAATTTGGCGATAACATGTTTGCTTGCAATACCATTTCAAAACCCATGATGTTGTATTTATTGTGTTAAAAATGTCAAGTGTTATGTTTTGGAATTTGGTGATAACATGTTTGCTTGCAATACTATTTCGAAATTAACGATGTTGTAGTGATCGCGTTATCAGTGCTAAGTGTTAGGTTATGAGATTATGCATGAATTGTGATTGAGTTAGTTTATGAATTTTTGAAAGAATATGAAGTGAAATCGATTGCACAATAGATTTGCTAGGTTCACATGGACTTTGATAAAGTAACAAAATCGATTGGCCAATCGATTTTGTAATCAGTTTTTTTTAAATCATTTAAGAAATCGATTTGGCAATCGATTGGCCTTAAAGTCAGGGACTCATCCATATTCGACCAAATCGATTTGGAAATCGATTGGCTTAAAACCTAGGGCTCAGTACTCCCTCAATCGATTTCCCAATCGATTGAATT
The DNA here is from genome assembly GCA_002896215.2 of Cicer echinospermum. NCBI lineage: Eukaryota > Viridiplantae > Streptophyta > Magnoliopsida > Fabales > Fabaceae > Cicer > Cicer echinospermum. Next base: position 20,505 of record PGTU02000679.1, on the reverse strand, counting down.
AAGCCTAGGATTCTGTCTTCATCAAAATCCTTCACCCCAATCGATTGCCTAATCGATTGGCTCAGTGAAATCCTCAGTTTTAGTTGTATGATTGTTTGCTCATGAAACTATCCATGTCTTGATTTGTTATGATATAATTAGGGGATTGAGAACCTCATTTTACTTTCATTTTTAATTGGCAAAGTATTGTATGAACTTTTCGCATATTGAAAATCCTGCTAAGGTGCATGGTTAGTTGAAAGTTATTTTTAGCATTTAAAACGTAAATGGTATGTGTTAACTGTTATTTTCGGTTGGTGACCTTTACAATTATTGTGGAAATCTGGGATTTTGCCCTCAGATGAGAGTCAGGACGATCTTACCGGTTCGTACCCTACGGACGGAAATGGAGATGGGAACGCTTGACTGCAGCTACGTTAGGAGGATCTCACGGGGCGCGTGGAGATCAGTCAGGGTGTTTAGTTGTTTTGTAAGATGATCAGACTAGGTTGTCACAGAGGGACATATGTCTTTCTTTTGGGGTTGCGTTTATTTTTAAACCGGAAGACTGTACTGTTACTATTATTGTCAGCACGACACCTTAGTTGAATGGGTTCCTTGTATTTTCTGGTTGTTGTTTAGATACTTTGGATGTATGTATTTGAGAAACTTTTTCCGCTGCTTGTAAATTTTAATGACTCAATTATTTATCCAAAGGCTTTTTCCTGATTTAATTCTTTGTTTTATTTTAATTCCTTTTAATCTCTTTCAAAAAAAAAAATACACCCTCGCTTTGAAAAACGGGGTGTACATTCCCATCACTTCGCTCCCAACTCCATTCCTCAAATCAACACAATTTTTTGCTACTCTGTCTACTTTTTGTACATCTGTTACTCCTTCCAACAACACTCCCAAGGAAGACCATCAACGTCCCTCTAAAAGGACGAAACTGGAAAAGGAATAGTCACGAGCTTACAAGAATATTCCCCAATTTTTGCTGCTCTTCAAACCATAGTTGCGCGCCAAGCTCATCAAGATAAAAGAGCAGGCAATTCTGCGATACTGGATGGCAAATCAGCTTGCCCAAAGCTTGGTCTCAAACCCCTATGCCAAATCCTCTTCCAACATTTCCAGACATACCTAAGCCTTCTTTGTCTCCATCGTCTGAAGGGTCTTCCCCGTCATTGTCGTTTTAAATCACTGTTTTGTTTTAATCTCCTGTTCCTTTTTGCTATGACAAAGGGGGAAGTATCTTAGATTTTAAAGACTGATATGTAGTTATCTGCTTATGATTACTTGTAATTTTTTGTTTTGAACCAACATGTAATGATCGAAAGATCTTCTTTTTTGTGACTTGAATGAAACATCATTATTTGGTTCAAATGTTTAGCACATATTGATGGAGAGTTTTTTTATTAATTAAAAGCCTCTTAGAATTATTATTAGAATCTAAATTTAACATGTTTTGTCATCATTAAAAATTGGGAGATTGTTAAGAAAAAATCTCAATTTAAATGTTTTGATGATAATTAAACAAAAGGTTAATTAAAGACTATTAATTATGATTCTAAGTGTTTTGGTATTTAACATGTGCATTTGAGTGTGTTAAAAAAGATAGGTATCAAACATTACAAAGCAGATTGCATTAAAATCAAAGAAAACAAAAGCAGTAAAATGAAGATTGATCTTGAAGTAGTTCTGGGAAAACGAAGATCGATCTTCGTTTTTGGCAGAAACAAGAATAATCAGTTTCTCTGTTAGAAATTGGATCCTGGAACTTTATTCATCTCATATCTTCATCAGAGAATAAGCAAGGATCAATCTAAGTCATAATCTTCCAGAAATCGAAGGATCAAAAGATATGCTTCATAAAAAACTCTCAATACAAGACCATTCTTCAAAGTGAGGAAATAACAAGTACAAGGTTGCAAGCTGTAAAAGTACACTGCTGATTGTACTGACATTTTAGATCTACACACATGACTGAAAAGCAAGCACTCAACTCAGACATGTAACATAACCACAAGTACAAGTCAGCTCATCATCAACCAATTCGAAGAACGATCTTGGATGTCAAGAACGTTCTTGGATTCAACATGAACACTCTTCCTTTAAGACTGGCTTTTTTCCAACCACTCCTTAATGACAGATGGCCCTATTTCAACGGACATATGAGCTGTCCTAAAGGTCTATTGAAGCTTATAAATATAGCTTAAGGATAAAGAACAAGACACAACTCAAAGTGCCAAGAAAAGCATCAATCATAATCAAGTGTCTCGATATCATTCTTAGAGCTTGCTGTTTTTAATCTTTGTGTTGTGTTAGAATCAGTATCAACTGAGTTCTATTTACAGAATTTATTTCTCAAACAAGAGTTGCGAAAATATCCAAATTCAAAACATTCTCAAAATCACCGCTTTGTAACTCAAGGTTATTCTGTTAACATAAGCTTGAGTATTTTGTAAAAATCCTTTCATGTTTTGAAAGGTAACTCGCAAAATTCTTTCTGAAATAGTAAGGTAGAACTGAGAAAATCCCTTCTAGGTAGAAGGGTAGAAACTGTGTAAAAGACCAAGAATGATCTGTGAGAAATAGTGTGATAACCAAAAACAATCTTGCCTTTGAGCACATAGTGGAAAATCTTACATTTGTGAGGACTAGGCGTAACCCTTGTTTGGGTGAACCAGGATATATGCGTGTGTAATCTCTTTATCTCTATCTTTATTTACTTTATGTGTGACAATCAGATTTTATATTGATAACATTGGTATTGCTGTTTTATACTAACCAAGATCAATCTTCATTATAACCAAGATCAATCTTGAGTTGAAGTTTCAGTTTTAAACAAGAATTTTTTTATAAGGGGCAATTATAATTCAAACCCCCTTCCTTATAATTGGCATTTCTACTTCAACCTCTACCTGTGGGTTGCCTCCCACAAAGCGCTGCTTTAAAGTCATTAGCTAGACGTCTCAACTATTGTCAAGGTGGCATATATGACAGGAAAAACACATCATCCTTCTTTTATTTTTTGTTTGGTAGAAATTCCATGAACTTAAGAAATAAAAGATGTTGCTTCCATGTCCTTCTCAATTGGACATTGATGAACAAGGCATAAATTGAATCTCGAACTTTATGAATCTCTTCTTTTTTCTTTTCCTCGTTGTTCTTTTCCTCTTGCTTATCTTCTTTTACCACAACAATGAAATTATCTTCAATCTTTAACTTGTCCTCCATCTTTTCAAACTTAACCACTTGCTCAAATAACCTCTTACATTGATTTCAAATATTTCAATTGAAACCATGTTATTCTTCATGAATTCAACCAAAATATCCGTAATGTGAAAGTCTTTTGTCATCGGATTCTTTGGATAGAATTTTAGGAGGTAGAATTTGTTCCTAATTGATCTTTTTAATGTAACACTCGTCGTTTTCTGCATCTTTGACCAAAAAATCTTCATATTCTACTAGTTCGGCAAGGTCATCAGAACAATTTCCATTCTTATGTGCTTCTTCGCAAAAGTCACACCTAAGAGGTTGCATCGAATGGATCTGAGGGTGATATTTTAAAAATGTATTAGCAAGCTCAACAAATAAAAATAGAAAATAAAAGAATTTATAAAAATAAAAAATAAAAAAATTTATTGCAGAGCAAAAAATTTCAATTAAGTAAATAAATTAAATTCAATAGTGATATGGCAATCCCGGTAGCGACGCCAAAAACTTGATAGTGTTTCAGCAAGTGTACTGAATCGTTGCAAGTAATAATAAAACGGTAGTACTGAGTGTCAAACTTAAGGATTGAGTTTTACTATTGAATTATATTTAATTACTACAATTGAACAAAAGGTTCTCAAATTGATTGAAATAATATTTAAAATTAACAATAGTAATAAAATTGATCTTTTATAATGAGAAAAATGTCAAGGATGAGTTTCACTTCGAATCCAACCCTTGGTGTCTAATTTGATCCTAGTTAACGAATTCCTTTATTGAATTATTACCAGATTCTCTTTATTATTCTTGCCCTAATGTCTTAGTGACAGAACCTTTAATTCCAAAGTAACCCCTAATTCCTTAGTAGATTTAAGATTAGAATTAAGCATTACCATATAGGAATTCTCTTTTAAAACTATTGCCTCTGCAACTAATTTAATTGGTTTCATGACTTGCATCTATCCTAGACTATAAATTCATGAATTTTCTCATCTCAAGCATTCGTAAAGTCCACTTTCGTTTCAAAATACGAATCATAGAACATTTTAATGTTGACTAGGCAATAAAAAACATTAAGTACAGAGATGAGAAAATAATTCAATAAACTCATTCATATAACTAGAAATCAAATCAGAAAATAAGGGTATCATCTTGTTACACTCATCGCTAACATATAGAGTTTAGTTATTCATGATAGAGATATAGAAGATAGAGATTAGAGAAGAATTACAAGAAATATTCATGAATGATTCTTGATAAAACTTGTAACACCCCGTTTTTCAAAGCGAGGGTATTTTTTTTTTTTTTAAAGTAATTAAACTAAAACAGAGAAATAAATAAAGAAATGCCTTAGGATAAATAATTGAGTCATTATAATTTACAAGCAGCGGAAAAGTTTCTCCAAATATAAATCCAAAACATTTACACAACAACAAATGGTACATGGAACCCATTCAAATAAGATGTCAACCTAATCCCTAGAAATTAAAAATACTCCAACCCAAAAATACTCCAACCCAAAAAGAAGGACGCCTAGTCCCTATACATCAACCTAATCTGATCATCCTACCACAAACTATACACCCTGAGTGATCTCCACGCGCCCCGTGGGATCCTCCTATCGTAACTGCAGTCAAGCGCTCCCATCTCCATTCCCGTCCGTAGGGTACGAACCGGTAGGACCGTCCTGACTCTCATCTGAGGGCAAAGCCCAGATTTCCACAATAATTGTAAAGGGTCACCAACCGAAAAATAACAGTTAACACATAGCATATAAATTTTTAAATGCTCAAAATAACTTTTCAACTAAGCATGCACCTTAACAAGATTTTCAATATGCGAAAAGTTCATACAATACTTGCCAATTAAAAATGAACTCAAAATGAAGTTCTCAAACCATCAAGTAATACATAACTGACCAAAGCATTGATAAATCAATTGAGAAATCGATTATCTAACTCAAAATAAGGACTTTTGCTGAGCCAATCGATTGCCAAATCGATTTGGTCAGTTCTGCTGAGTTTATGCATGACCAAATCGATTTCTAAGTCGATTTTGTCAGTTTTGATGAGTCCCTGTGTTGCCAAATCGATTTCCAAATCGATTTTGGCAGTTTTGCTGAGTTCCTGCCTCTCTGCCAATCGATTTCCAAATCGATTTCTTAAAAGATTTTGATAGATATATTTATACAATCGATTGGCAAATCGATTAGGTTAAAATAGTGAACTTCCTGCGACTCATCCAATCGATTGGGAAATCGATTTCCCTCATCATTTTTCCCAAAAATTCATGAATTAACTCAAGTCATTCCTACTCAAGTCCACAACTTAACACTTAGCAATTCCTACGCGATTACCACGGCAAATGGGATTTCGAAAACCATCATACTTACACACAATAATTAACACATAACACTTAGCACCTTCAACGCGATTACCACGATAAATCAAAATTTAAAACACTCAATCATAGACTCGAATCAAACCCGACTCGCGTGCCAAGCACCCTAATGCAATGCATATATGCCAAAATGCATGGACTCGGAATTCCAAACCAAACCCTCCTCGAAGGGCCGTAAATCATAATTGTACCGCCTATCTCAGGCCAAAGTACCAATTACTGAGGTGCCACCTATCACGGGTCAGCACGATTTACTAAAATGCGTAAATCATAAACGTACCACCTATCACGGGTCAGTACAGTTTACCGCGGTGTCACCTATCACGGGTCAACACGATTTACTAAAAGAAAAAGCGTAAATCGTAAACGTACCGCCTATCACAGACCAATACTGTTTACCGAGGTGCCACCTATCACGGGTCAACACAATTTACTAAAAACGTAAATCGTAAACGTACCACCTATCACGGGTCAGTACACTTTACCAAGGTGTCACCTATCACGGGTCAACACAATTTACCAAAATGAAATGCATGAGCATACACAAACTCCATCCACAACAATCGTTAAACAAATGCAGATATTAAAAGATTCCCCATTTTTAATACCCATTTAACTTAAACGACCTTCACAACCAACATTAAGTAACCAAGACATTAAGAGATTCCTCGTTCTTAACGCCCAGTTAACTTAAACGATTTTCAAAACAACATTAAATAAATAAGTCATTAAGAGATTCCCCATTCTTAATACTGATTTATCTTAATGATTTTCAAAACAAAAACGTTAAGCAAACAGACATATTAAGAGATTCCCCATTCTTAATATACTTTTGACTTAAACGATTTCCATACAAAACATTCAGTATACAAGACATTAAGAGATTCCCCATTCTTAATTCTCATTTACTGAAACGATTTTCAAAAACAAACATTAAGTAACCGAGACATTAAGAGATTCCCCATTCTTAACGTCCAGTTAACTTAAACATTTTCCTCAAACGCACATTAAGTAAACCGAGGTATTAAAAGATTCCCCATTTTTAATACTCGTTTAACTCTAATGGTTTTCAAATTCCACAGAAACAAACTCAAATATACTCTCACATTCAATCCATAATTCACACCAAAACACATCAATCAACAAACATCAAGTATGAACACGCCAAATACGACGAACACAAATCAACACAACATAACACCCAAATACATCAGACTTCATTTACTCATAATCATACACAAGTTAGTTAAAATTCATTTGCCACGATACATTCATCAATATCGTCAAAACCTAACTCTAAGATTTTACCCACAAACCTTAGATTCGTTTTCCCTAAATCAATACATTCAACCCTAACAAATTCCTTTCCACACAACTACAGATAAGTCCCTAAATGCAAACTAAAAGTTTGGAAGGAGCCCATACCTTAACGTTAGCTTTAACGTGGGTTTCCGGTACCACGAGTAAAATCGGTAAAATCTTCGCTCGCAACGTCGCCTCCAAATTGGTCCCCTAGCACCGTAGCGTGGTAGTGAGCAACTTTCCCTTCTAACTCTTCGCGAAAATGAAGCTTAGATCTAGAAGAAACGGAGGGGTTTGTGTTTGAATCTCTAATACCGTTTTTCTTCGTTTTCGAATCAAAGAGGAAGAGTGGAGTCGAGAAATCCTTGTTCTAACACTCACCCAACCTTGGGTTACTAGTCTTGAAGAAAAGAAAGCAACGAAAATGAAAATGGGAGAAGGAGGGAAAAATGGGTCGCGGGTAGCAGAGGAAGAAGATGGAAAATCGGATTTTCCTTCCTTTCTTTTTCTTTCCTTTGTTTTTTCCTTTCTTCCTTTTTCCTTCTTTCCTTTTTATATTATTTTCTTTTCCTTCCTTCTAGTTTTCCTTTCTGTTTCCCTCCAAACAAACATATCTATATAATAAATATAACTTAACAAATATCTCAAAATATCTAGATATTTGTTAAATTACCATTTCACCCGTAACGTATTAAATTCTCCGTAAAGGATTCACCACACTTAATTCAATTTATTTATCGACGAGAAATTCTAATCGGCATCAAAATATCTTTTTGATTATAAAAACTCCAAAATATCATTAACTTTGGCTAAAAAGTCTCCGAGCCAAAATCCAAAATACACCAAAAATACATAAAGGGTACTTTAAAATTATGGGTCTTACAAAACTGCTCCAATGACATTAGAAATGGTCGTCTTTGAGTTTCTCTCATAGGGCATAAGTCTCCCAACTTCCCAATAGTAAAAAAGATCCGTAAAAAGTGAAAGATGCACCTCAGGCGCGGCTGTTGCGCTTCAGGCGCACAACATCTGCTGTCTGAAGTATACTACATATTTCTCCTCTTTGGAATTTGAATTTGGTTTCGGTGTCTTCATGAAAGATGTAGCTATGGATCCTAGCTTTCATTTTCACTTGGTTTGACTCCAATTGGACATCTACAATTCCAGATATGGCTAAAATACTTCACATAGGTCATGTTGATTTCTCACCAAAATTCAACACTGCATTAAAACAAAGTAACAACGCAAAACTCCGAAAAATCTCTACTTAATCAAGAAAATAATAAAATAAATATTTCATTAAATCGAAGAACGAAAATCAATAAAATATATCAAATAACTCCTTAAATTAACTAATGATTAAAGATAAATAAGAATAAAATCAATGAAAATATGCATATGATGAAGAGTCATCACAGACCATTCTTGAAAACTGCTCGAACAAAAATTGATGTGCATGCTGGAACTCTATCCATGGAATTTGGTGATAGCATTGTAAAATTTAATATCTTTGATGCTTTGAAACACCCCATGGAAGAGCATTCTAGTTTTCAAATTGAATTACTTGCTGATTTGGTTGATGACACTTACCCCGATATGTTTGCTACTGATTTTCCTTCATTGTCTGATTTTGATGATACTTATACTTGTGAATTCTATACATATACTCAATTGTGCTCCATGTGTGCTGAGATCGAACCTGCCTTGCAGGTTGATCATTGTGCTGATATTGATATTTCTTACTAACATAATTGATTTTGCAGACGTAGCTTCAACCACTTGTGTTGTACCTTCCATTAAACAGCCACCGACTATAGAGCTTAAACCACTTTTCTGAAAACTTGAAATATGCATATTTAGAAGGAAGTGGCAAGTTACATGTGATTATTTTAGCCAAACTTGAAGATGAACAAGAAGAGAAGTTGTTGCAGATTTTGCGAAAACACAGGAAGGCAATCGGATGGACCTTGGCTGATATTCCTAGTATTAGCCCATCCATGTGTATGCATATGATACTACTGGAGGATGGTGTAAAATCAGTCAGGCAGCCCCAAAGGCGACTTAACCCATTAATTCTAGATGTTGTAAAAAAAGAAATGACCAAGCTCTTGCAAGCAGGCATTATATACCCAATATCTAATAGTCAATGGTGAGTTCAGTGCAGGTAGTCCCTAAGAAAACTGGACTCACAGTGGTTAAAAATGAAAATAATGAACTTATCTTCACATGAGTGTAGAACAGTTGAAGGGTATGCATCAATTACAGGAGACTAAACAAGGCAACTAGAAAGGATCGTTTTCCTTTACCATTCATTGATCAGATTCTTGAACGGTTAGCTGGTAAGTCACATTATTGTTTTCTTGATGGTTTTTCTGGTTATTTTCATATCCATATTGCACAAGAGGAGCAAGAAAATACCACACTCATTTGCCCTTTCGACACATTAGCCTATAAGAGGATGCCATTTGGCCTATACAATGCTCTTGACACTTTCCAACGATGCATGATTAGTATTTTCTCTAACTTGATAGAAAATTGTATAGAAGTTTTAATGGATGATTTTACTGTGTATGGTTCCTCATTTGATGCATGCTTGAACAATTTAGATATAGAGTTTTGCATAGATGTATTGAAACTAACCTTGTATTGAATTATGAAAAATGTCATTTTATGGTTGAATTAGGCATAGTTTTGGGACATGTGATCTCTAAAAATAAGATAGAAGTGGATCCTGCCAAGATTGATGTGATTTATAATTTGCCTTACCCATCTTGCGTCCGCGAGATTCGTTCTTTTCTTGGCCATGCAGATTTTTACAGGCGCTTCATCAAGGATTTCAGCAAGATAGCTCTTCTGCTATCAAATTTGCTACATAAAGATGTCAGTTTCACTTTTGATGACAAATGCTAGAAAATGTTTGATTTCTTAAAGGCATTACTAACCTCTACTCCATAAGTCAGCTACTCAATTGGACCCTCCCATTTGAAATTATGTGTGATGCCTCTAACTATGTAGTGGGAGCAGTCCTTGCACAAAGGGTTGCTTTGAAGTTCTTGTTGAAGAAACTAGAAGCAAAACCGAGATTGATCTGGTGGATGTTGTTACTTCAAGAATTTGATTTAGAGATTAAAGATAAGAGTGGAGCTGAAAATTTGGTGGAAGATCATTTGAGCAGAATAGAAATGAATGAGGATCCCATCCCCATTCAAGATGACTTCCTTGATGAGCAATTGCTACAGTTGCATGAGGTAATTCTGTGGTTTGCTGATTTAGTTAATTATCTAGTTGGTGGAGTCTTTCATGCAGATGCATCCAGAATACAAATAGACAAACTTAAAAGTGATGCCAAATACTATGTGTGGGATGATCCATATTTGTGGAAATTATGTAGTGATTAGGTGATGTGTTTCCCACCATGAGGCTCAATCCATTCTTCATTTTTGTCATGCCTCTCAAGCTGGGGGACATTTTGGTCCTCCACGGACAACAAGAAAATTATTAGACTCGAGTTTATTTTGGCCCACTTTGTTTAAAAATGCTTTTGAGACTTACAAAACTTGTGAACAATGCCAAATAACATGAACAACAATCACTCGTAGGAGTGAGATGCCTCAACAAACTATAGTTTTCTGTGAAGTATTTGATGTGTGAGGCATTGACTTTTGGGCCGTTTTCATGTATCTTTTGGTTTTGTCTATATTTTACTAGTTGTTGATTGTGTTTCGAAGTGGGTGGAGGCAATACGCACTAGGACTAATGATTCTAAATTTGTTGCAGGTTTTATCAGATCAAATATTTTTTGCAGGTTTGGAATACCTCGGGCCATCGTAAGTGATCAAGGCGCTCATTTTTGCAGCCGCACCATGGAAGCTTTGGTTTGGAAGTATGAGGTTATGCACATAGTTTCTACACCTTATCATCCCCAGACTAATGGGCAAGTTGAAATCTCAAACCGGGAAATCAAACAAATCTTAGAAAAGATGGTGCAGCCAAACAAAAAAGATTGGAGTCACCGACTTGAAAAAGCTCTTTGGGCTCATAGAACAACCTAAAAAACACCAATAGGGATGTCCCCTTATAAACTTGTGTTTGGTAAGGGTATGCCACCTCCCAGTGGAAATAGAGCACCATGCTTATTGGGCAGTCAAGAGTTGTAACCTTGAGATGGAGAAAGCAGACTTGGAGAGAAAGTTTCAATTGCAACAACTTGAAGAGCTTAGATTTGAAGCTTATGAGAACTCTCCGATCTATAAGGAAAAAACTAAGTACTTTCATGATAAGATGATTTCTAGGAAGAAATTTTCCATTGGCCAAAATGTTTTATTGTTCAACTCTCTTCTAAAAAATATGGATGGGAAACTTCTATCGAAGTAGATAAACCCTTTTCTTGTTACTAACATTTTTCCTCATGTTTTAGTCGAAATAAAAAGTGAAAACACCGAGAAAGTGTTCAAAGTAAATGGACAACGACTCAATCTATTCCATGAGAGCTATGTGCTTGAAGATGCTACCATAGAAGAACTCTCCTTGGAAAAGCCCACCTACACTGAAGTTTGTACAGGGAGGTCCCTTTTCTTACTCTTATTTTATACATGTTACTTTCATTGAGGGCAGTGTGTAATTTAAGTGTAAGGGTATTATTTAGGATTTTAGTTGTTTTAGGATTTTATTTTTTATATTTCAAAAAAATAAAAAAATAAAAAATAAAAATAAAAATAGACATTGCACTGCATTCTTTTTATTAGATTTTATGGTTGTAAATGTTGAAAGTTTGTTTGGACTGACATGATAGGATAGTATCTTTGCATTCTTGGTAAAATAAATTAGATTAAAATACTAAACTATGTATCATTTGTGAGATTTTTAAGCCTTATTATGAATGTAATACATTTTTCCATCTTGTTTTTCTTGTGTGTTATCTCACTCAAGATTGCTAGTTACGCCAAAACTTGACTTGACTCTTGTCCGCATGCATATATTGAAATGATTTAGGCATTTGTTTCTTGATTAAGCTACTAGCCAAATAAGCCTACCCTACAATTATCCATTTGTTTAAGCCCCTTTGAGCATAATTATCCCATTCTTTGTTATATAGCTCATTATAAGCCTAAAAGTAAAAAACTATGAATTGACCCAATCTTGGGGGGATAAAGGAGTATTTCCTTCAATAAGTGTGGGGGTGTTCAACTTGTTTGTTTAAATTTGAGGGTTATAAAAAAACAAAATAAAAAAAATATATGAGGAATAAAATGAGGAAAATGGTTGTGTTGTGAGCAAAGAGAGCTTGAAAATAAAAGTCAATGATATTTTGTTGAGTTACTTCATAATTCTGTTTTTCTCACCCTTACGTTGGCCACGTTACAACTTGAATAATGACCTTTTGATCATTATGTGCATGTGTTTCAAATATCGATTATAGAGGCTTGTAAAGCCTATGGTAGTGCTAGCTTTCATGATGTGCTTTGATTGTATACATTAGCCCAAATACTTTGAGAGAATTTTATATCTTGGAGGACTCTATCACTTATGATGCATATTTTAGTTAACTTGTCCTCTTGTTTGCCTTGGTTGTGATAAAAAAAAAAACTATTCATGATAGCCTTAAGCTAGAAATATTTTTTTCTCTCACCATTTTGCATTCATAAGAATATTTGGAATCACATGCATTGTTTTGCTCAGAGTGCAAAAGTTTAAGTGTGGGGGAATTTGATCATAGCATTTGGGCACATGTTTCTAGCTTTTTAGTTTGGTATTTTAAAAAGCTCTTTATAGCTTAGAATAACTTTTTAGGTTATTTCTAAACTTTGGGTCGAAATTGAATTATAATTTTATTATTTGCATTTTTAACCCTTGCTCGCTCTATAGGCGATAACTTGAGCTCTGGATATCGGTTGGCACATACGAGCAGGCGCTGGAAAGCTAAAAATCAGAGTTAAAACCTTTGTATTGGAATAAAAGTCCAATCCTGAACTTTACTAGGCCTAAATTTCCGATTTCGTAATCTGGAGGTTTGTAATAATTTTAAATTGCGGTCACTTGTTTTTAAACCATAAATCCTAAAGCCCAATATCGAGTACTATATATTGGCAGTTTTTTTTTCTTCTTTTCACGGGAGGAAATTTTACGATTCAGATTGATACAAGAAATAAACACTTTTTATTTTAATTTCATTGAAGGCTAATTTTATAAGATTAATCCACGAGTGCAGAGTTTCATCAACAACTTGAGATTCAAGTTATGCTGTCATTTTCGCTTCATGATTCTATCTCTGTTGATTTGATTATATTGATATTCTGATTGCTTAAATTGAATTTCAATAGGATCGATTAAATTCATTTGACAGAATTTGGTTTCAGTTTCTAATTTAATTGAATTATAATTTTGCGACGCTTGATCGTTAATTGTAATATTTTGATGATTGTGATGCTTAATCCAATCAAAGAAACCGAATTCAAGTAGGATTGATTACGCTTGTTTGATCAATTATATAGTAAAATAATAATAGAATCAAGAATTAGAAATTAAAATCATTGATAGAATCTGTAATAGGTTGAAACTCGAATAAGTGGATTAATCGTTTTGCTCATCTGTTAACACAAAATCTAAAAAACCCCATTTATAATTTCAACTTTCAATTTGGTTAATATTATTATATCAGAAGTCCTTGTGAAACGACTCGACTTATTACCTCAATTTACATTTTACCATTGTATTTGACCCGTCTGCGACATCGGATCAGGAAGCTATTAGAATTTATTTTTTTTTTATCATTTTTTAGAAAGCATGCAATTACTTTATGAGTTTATTAGGTGGGATAGAATCAAAGTGGTCAGTCAATTGAGCTCAACAGTTCAATGATGGTAAGTTACATTGGTGCGGTTGTTCATCAAAATATACCAATAACAATTGATGATTGTAGGGATAAAGCTTTGAAGGATGCTAAAGATATTGTGGAATGATATACAAGTAATTTTTTTACTCCACTTTTTTTTACTTTGAATTTATTCAATTGAAATACTTTTACTCATGCTCTATCTTTATTTGGTTTGCAGTCAGCTTTGAACGTTGATGAGATGCGAAAAGATTATGTGCTTAGAGTTGCCGGAAAAAACAAAGAGGATTTAGATCTCATTTGTCAAATTGCTACTTAAGAGATCGTGATGGAAATTTGAATGTTTAAACTCCAAAAATATATAACACTACATATCAATGAAGAAATGGAGCGCTTTTGTAGCTAAACATGCAGACCCCGCTTTTGTGGTAATATTAGTTTATTAGCGTTTGTGTTTTATTCATATTCATAGAGTATAAGTACGTTTGTTATTTTTTTATTCATTTGTGTTTTATTCATTTGTAGCTAAACGATCGTTATTTTTTATTTTTATATAGAGTATAAGTACGGTTAAATCGGAGAGAGCAAAAATCCAATGCATCCATACAAAAAATCGTGTATAGGGTATGCATGTTTGAGCAAAAAATTGTAAGTAAATATCACTGTTATATAAGTGGTAGATTATAAACTATAGTTTCTAACTATTTTGTTTATGTCTTACTGAATAGCTTTAAGAGACGAATCCGATCAACCATTAGGTCGTCAATATTTTGTGGAAGGAGGCTCGTTTTAAATAAAGATGGAATAGTTGAATAATGAAAATTAAACAGTGATAACACAATGTGTAATATCTTATCACTTTAATATTTTTATATTGTATTTTTAAAAATGATTATTGAACTTATCTTTTAATCATACATGTACTTAGGAGAATCTAGAACAAATGTTTCTGAAATCCAAAGGAGAATAAACAAGTTAGTTGTAGGGACATACTTGGTAAGATATTTAATGTTCCTGAATATTTTGGCCGTGGGAAGGGTAAAGGAATAGCGTAACTCCAAACAAGTATTGTTTACATGAGAAGCCCAACAAAATCCATCTAATGAGGAAGTACTAGTAAGCTGAAAATCCTAACAGAGAAAGTTGCATTTTTGGTGAAAAAGAATAAGGAAACGCAAACTTCCGGAGTGTCAAATGGTATTACATCTTTGTCGTAAAAGCTTCCGGAGGTAATAATTACTTAATGAAATAAGAATTCATTTCACCTAATTGTTTCACATACTTATGTATTAACCATTGATTTAAGGTGTCTTATCCTGCGTGCTATATTTATCCTCCCCTATTCATTGCATGGTTGGAAAAAGGAACATTGTACAATACATTGGGAGAAGTATTACATCATACTCTGATCCCTGTCGGCCATGTTAAAGTGTCACTTGTGATTGCTTTTGAACTACTTGCACCATTGCCTATATCGACAATGATGGAGATATGAAGTTTTTGGGAGAAGCAATAGGTGGTTACTTGGCATGGCCCAAAATCTTGTTGGCATAGATATGGTATGTTTAATTGTCTGATTATGATTGATTTATGCTTAATTGGTGATTTTTTCCCCTGGTAACGTTAATTTCACATTTATTTAGATTCTTACAAGTCTAAAGGGAATGATAAGAAGATTCTTCACCACAAATCAGTCACTTCACGAGAAAAGGTTTGACCATATACGTCAATTGAATATGAAATGATTAGCTTACTATAATAACTAACAAACTGATCAATCTCATTTTTTCAGATTCAAGCAAAACCTGCCGCACCATAAATTCCAGAAATTAGCGCATCGCAAATTCAGGTTCGTGGTAAAAATAAATCTGGAAAAATTCAAAAACTGGATCGTGGAATATCAGTTGCTGCTCCTAAAATAAAGTTATCGACGCCTTTTCTCGATTTGGGTCGTGTCTTGACATACAAGCAAAAAATGAATATGGACCCCAATGATTCACGTATCATACACATGGAGAAATATATTTTTGGAGATGAGTATGAAGAATTACTTGATAAAGAGCATATTGTTGAACTTCTCAATCATAAGGAGCTGAGTGCTACTGTCAACAACGTATACATTAGGTAATTTGCATCAATGCCCATAAGCTAATTTGATGGTAATTAATTTTAATTGCATCACTGCCACATTTATTGGTAATTAATCTAATTGATATTTTCATTGAAGGTTTTTGTAAGAAAAGTTAGTGTGCATGCGTAAATTGTCAGATAGATTTTAATTCTTATCTCCCCATAAGTTGTCCATGTTTAAACTCGATCTAGTTAACGTCAAAAAATATGTCGTTGATATACTTTTGGAAATAAAGATAAGGATAAACTATTTCTTAACGCCATATAATTCAGGGTAATTATATATTCTTTATCTATATCTTTTTTTTTTAATTTATGATACTATTATTGGTAAACAAAGTTGCCAACCAAATTTTGTGTTGTAGGCAACTTGGGTGTTGTTTTCCATCAATGTCACATTGAATTTATTATACTATTTAGATCGATTGTACAATATCATTATAACAATCACTCGGATATAAAGAATATCTTCGATACATAAGTAATATTCATTTATTTCTTACATATATAATAATTGTTGGTATCGAATAATAATCACATTTATTTCGATAGTGCTTCACAAATTTTCCGCACCTCAAGGGTGTATAGTGTCGAAGCAATAAGTCAAAAACACGCACATGGTTCCAATAAAAACCGCATCCAATATGTACTCTCTCCACATATAGGACTGCACACTGACCTTTAATGCTATTCCTGATAAATTACCATTCTTCTTATATCCATCATAAACTTCCACACCTGTCTTCCACATATTTTTTAAATCTTCAATTAAAGGAGTCAAGTATACGTCGATATCATTCCGATGGTTTGATCCAAAATTAATAGAGACAACAACATAAAATACACTTCATACATAACCATGGAGGTAGATTATAAATCAACAAAATCACATGCCACGGATGTGTGAGACTGCTTTGAAGACCATGTGGATTCATTCCATCAGTAGAAAGTGCAAGTCGTAGATTTCTTGAATCTCTCCCGAAATCAGGATACTCGTGGTCAATTTTTGCCCATTGTGGAGATCTAAGGGTGTCGAAACTTTCAATTTCTAATTCTTTCATCTGCATGCCCTGTCAATTGGTTTGAATCTTCTTCAGTTGCAATAAATGCAACCGAAATCTTGGTATTATAGGAAAATACCACACGACTTTCGCTGGAGTAGACTTTTTCTTATATCGAGAGACATTGCATTTCGGACACGCATTTAGTAATTCATGTTCGTTTTGAAATAAAATGCAATCGTAGGACAAACATGAATCCTTTCGTAACTCATGTCAATAGAGCACAAAATCGTTTAGCCTCGAGATTCAACTTGGAAGTTCATTATCATCTGCCAAACTTATCTTTATGTGTGTTAATAATTCTGTGAAGGCTTTTCTCATACCATCCATTAATCGCTTTTAAGTTGTACAACTTAATATCGCCGACAATCTTGTGAATTTAGTACAACCATTATATAATGGTTTCTCTGCACCACTCAAACAAACTCTCAAACAATTTAGGACAATCCCGAAGATCTTCTTCAATTGCTTTTGCAATCTTCTCAACTCGGTCCCACTCATATGTATGTGTCAAAATCATTTGAAGCATATGTCGAACCATTCTGAAAATCAGTGTTCCCTTTTTTATCTCACCATGTCTTATCCAACATGTTAGTTTTGATCAAATCCATCATACTAAATGTCATTGCAATTGATCTGCTCTAACTCGTTTTCCAAAACAACATTTTAAACAGGACAAATGATTTCGATTTGGGTCTTTTTCATTCTTCACTACAAACTCAACAAACTCATTCACTCCATTTTCATACTCTTTTTGACAAATCGATTGGCAGACACATTTCCTGGTCCATTTTAATGACCTATTATGAATGTGTGTTACACAAATGATAAGCTACTGATAACATTATACCATATATAGTCTAATATAGAAAATGGAACAATGTCCAAGGTTATGCATACAAGTCGATTTCAAAAAAGACAGATTGAACAGATTAAAAAAAAAAAGAACAAATTTTATAACGATTTATTAGGTAACAATTTTTTGATTTATCAAGTTATGCTATTAATATCAGTTAAAATTTATATATTTTATCGGTTTACCATTATCATTTTTAGTGACACAACAAATTAAAAATACAGTACTTGAGACAACAATTACTCAGTGAGAATTGGCGCAAATAGAGGAGCAGTAGAGGCTCAGGGGAGAAGACGGCGTAGTAGAGGAGGTTCACATAGTAGAGGAGAGGAGGGTTATCATAGGGTTAGGGAGAAAACATATTAAATATGTTTTATTTATTTTAAAGGGAATTATTTTTATCAAATACGCACAATTTTACGACGCTTATATAAAAAGTGCTTTAAAAGACTCTGTAATGTGTTAACGCTATATTATATCAAAAGCGCTCTAAGCGCGCCTGTAAAAATAATGTTGTTAGCGCTATCATTTACTGCACTTGTATACAAAGTGCTGTAAAAAAAGTATTAAAACGATTATGTGAGAGCTCTATGTGACCCTACAATAGCACTTTCACAAAGTGTGGTAAACATGATGACCCTATATGACCTACAACATCGACTTTTTCTAAGCGTTGTCAGAAAAGCGTTGTTGTATCCTCTGTTAATTACAACAACGCTTTTAGTAAAAAAAGCGTTGTGAAAGGCGCGCTTAAATGGCGCACTGTAACCTGCTAATTTTGGCGTAGTGCCGATTTACCCGACGAACACGATATCTTAATCTATCCTCAACCTGAAGAATTTAATCCACTAATTCAGCATGAATCACACTTCCACTGACACCTACTAGTTAAGTGACTATGCTTAAGTCTTCTCAACCTTCTAACTTAGTGTTGGATTATTATGACCTCGAAAATAATCAGAATATATCAGTCTTAATCAAATTAAGCAATATTACATACACAGCAGGAATTATATGCGGCATACAAGATAGCAATTAAAAGTAAAAAGTAAGGGATAGATGCACCAACATTTATCCTGGTTCAGTTGTTCAACGAGACAACCTACATCCAGTCCTGACAATCCAACTGGATTTCAGCTTTCTCAATAGAAGAATTGTTGAATTGTTTACAGATGTCCAGTTTCCTCGAAACACTTCTAGCTCTCACAATCTCTTTCCTATGCTCACCCCTGTACCTTGTAGTCAATCCAGCAGACCTCACACAAAATCAAAGTACGGGCTCTTCTTGATGAGGCCTTCTCACCAGGAAGATCGCCACAGGTTCTAGCTGGATTTTAGCAGTCGTTTTCTTACAAAGTATTTATTTCAAACAGTAAAAGAGTCTTCAATCTGAAACAATGTGTCTTCTTCACGGATCTGGTTATTCAATGATGAATTATGAGAACATTGTGTCTTTCTCTCAAGAATTACTGTTTCAGCTCTCTCAATGATTATGGATACATCTTTTAGCTTTGATCTAAAAAGCAATATCAAGATCGTTACAATGTTATTGTATTGGTTAATGAGGAATTATGAGTGTTATCATGTTATGAGAGGAATGATTGAACAGGTTTATATAGTTTCTGAGAAAACAACTAATAACATCGACTTGCCAATCGATTCATTAAGGTTATAAATAGGTCTAATCGATTTTGCCAACGATATTGCGGGGTTTGTTTTTCTTGAATCTTGAAACTACATAAGCCAATCGATTTGTCAATCGATTCTTTAAACAAACTCTTTTCAGTGAATTATGTTAAGACTTATATGCATCGATTTCATAATCGATTGTAGGTGTTTTGTTCAAAGTAAAAAATCACACCAATCGATTACTTAATCGATTTATTAAGTCTCATAATCGATTTTACAAATACTCAGAATCGATTTGGCCACAAGCTCAAAGTTCACTATGATTTCAAAAAGGTTCTTTCAATCGATTTGCCAATCGATTGTGTTCAAAACAGTGACTTAGCTATTTTGATGTTAATCGACGTGCCAATCGATTTGGTAGTATTTGCCTGAAAAGTTCTTACCTGATGTTTAGTTCAATCGATTTCCCAATCGATTGCAACCAAACTTAACATGATTGAAATTCTCACAATAGATTGTCCAATCGATTGTGTTTGTCACAGGTCAAGTTATTTTTCAAATATTGTCTAAGCAATCGATTTGCCAATCCGATTACCCTTAGAGAATTGGATTCTCACTGTGACTTGATCAATCGATTTTCCCAGTCGATTGGTTTCAATCAGTTTTACTTTGTGATGTGTACAATCGATTTGCCAATCGATTAGCCTGTAAACAGGGTTGCCACTGACTTGTGCAATTTTCATTTCTAATTGTGCCGTCGATTGCTAATCGATTTTACAATCACAAACAGTTATGTTTTTCTTACACCCTTGTTATGAAATCAATTTCCCAATCGATTTACTCAGTCAATGATCAACTTTTTGTTGATTTCTTGTTGTCCAAAAGCCAATTTTGTATCAAGTGTGTAGGATTGAATTGTTGTTCCTAGACAATCTATGCTCAGATTTAAAATGTTAGAGTTAATCATATGATATATGAACATTGTATGTTTGTTAATTATGTCAAAATTAGGATTCAAAGGACTAAAGTCCAACAATCTCCCCCTTTTTGCATAAGTGACAATCATACAATTTTAACTTGAATTGAGCATTTCAAGACAT
>PGTU02000678.1:0-12132 GCA_002896215.2 Cicer echinospermum | reverse complement strand
GATATATTAGTAATTTTAATATTGATTTTCTTTTATTTTTATATAGTTGCACATATTATTTTTAATTATTAAGTAATTTAAATTGTTGGAATGTTATTTTTATTATTTTATCATTTTGGACTATTTTATAAAGATGTTGTATTTTTATGTGATTATTTTGGGAAAGATGTATAGTTAATAATCATAGGTTATTAATTTTAACTATGAGAGTTTTGGTTAAAATTGATACTTATCTATATTTAGGATAGATGATATTATTTTAAATGGTATTTTGAAGAAAAGTTTCTGGGGAAAGTAAAATAAACATATTTATTTATTAAGGGCTTTAGCAATGACAAAAAAATGAATTTTGGAAAAAAAATGGAATTTCGGACTGAGTGTGACAGTCCTATGTATAGGTGGCTTCTCTCTCTTGTCAACATCACCTCAAAAGTGAAATCCAACTAGTCCTTAAAGTTTTCAAAAAGGTTGCAGCTCACATGGTTCAAAGAAACCAGCTTTAACACTTCTGATAAAAGAGAATAGACAAGGACTTGTCAAGATCAAGTTACAAGAAAGTTTGCATGTAGAGGATGGCAGCTGCCTGGTCTAGAAAAGGACTCAATGGCAGTTCTATAATTATGATGAAAAACCTTGGATCTTTAGAAATGAGTTCCACGGTCATCAAAGCTATCATGTCTATTAGGTCAAATGAAGCATCCAATATAGGATGCTATGTACGTACTAACACGATGTTAGTGCTAGGTGGGAATCACGCTGTTGTCTAGAGGCTGGACATTCTCTGGCTGTGGGGATTATTCAACAGAGCTCAAGATGAGCTGGACCTGGGATTGTTCTCATGAACATGTCAGAATCTGCTCATGGTAAGCAGCTCCTCCCTTACCCAAACTCATCACAAAGATTCTGAGCATTTAAAGTTTCAGGTTGTCATGAATATCTGCCAAAACTACTGCTCACTTTGGAGAATCAATTGTAACCCAAGCAATTGAAACGAATAAACGACATTGGACTCGAGCTCAGCAAATGCTGAACAAGCATTCAGCCAAATGCGGAAACAAGCCTCAGCCAGTTGAAGCCCATTCTGAGGTGTTTAACTAACGTTGCTGGAATTCATGCTGCTCATAATGCAAGAGTAGAAACATCTCTAAGGACTTCCAGGCATCGCTGCAATTCAGTTGCTCAGGATTGTGCTCTGCAATACAAGAACACTTAGGCCTTAAGCTGTCATTTGAAGATATTGTAGATATAGGCTATCAAGCAACAGAAGATCAAAACCCAACCAACTTAGATGCACTGAACCTCATGGAGAGGAGACACTTGCTGAGGCTAATACAGCAGTCTCTACCTCTCCCGCTAGTAATAATGAGGAACACCACCCAATAGATTAGTTGACTAGGATTTTGGTTTCTTTGTTGTTTTGTAATGTTCTAGTATTGTATTGAATTGTTCTATTATAACTTTGTCATATTCTCTTCTGTTAATATACTTTTGCCTTAAATGACAAAGGGGGAGAGTTTACTGCATTTAACTTGTTTACCGCATCATATGCATTGTTGCTCTGATACAAAGTACTGCATTATAACTTGTGTTGCTCTGATACCAAGTTCTATAAAGTTTTGAATTGCTCTGATACCAACTGCTAAATTGCTAAATAGCTCAGATAATGTAGTTTGTAAGAGTTAGCTCTGATTGTGATAGCTATGATACTGTATGTTGTAAATAGCTCTGTATGCTAACCTGTGTGAAATAGATCTGATATTCCACTACAAAATTGATAAAATCTGGTGTAGCAATATAGCTCTGATACTACACTGCTAATTTGATGAATTTTGTGTTGCTGCTCTGAAACTAATTTGGTACTCTGATATTAATTCTGTTGATTGGTTTTAACAAGCTCTGATTATTGTCTATGGACGCGATAATATTGAAAGCCGTTGTGAAAGGGAAATCATGAAACTCTCAAAATTCCAGAGGGTGAGCTTTTTAATGAACAGTGAACTATATTTTTTTTAAATTTTGAAATGTTAAACCAATAGTTTAAAATTATATGTGTTTGTCGATTAATCAAAAAGGGGGAGATTGTGTTAGACATAAGTCTCTTGATCATGATTTTGACATAATTAACAAAACATACAATGTACATGTATCATTGGATAAATCTAACAGAGTTTGAACTGAGTAACATTTCAGAGAACAAACAAGCAAACACTATACATCTTGAACAAAGTTTGGAACTCAAGGAATATCAACCAAAATTGGAGGATGTGCTTGAGAAAGATGCACATATGTAAGCGTGATTAGTGGTTATAGTAGTTACTTTAATGTAGACTCATCACTATGGGTTCATACTTATCATGCTAAAGTAAAAATGAAATCATAAAATACAGAAAGTAAACTCAATCAACTAATTAAGATCAATTGATGAATCAATTTGGCATCGATTGTCTGACTCAGAACAACTAAGTTTTTACTAGTAATCGATTGGGGAAATCGATTACTTAAAGGCTTTTAGGTGAACTGAGTTCTGGGTTAAATCGCATCAATTGGACAATCGATTGGGACATCAATTGAGTATCGATTTTTGTGATTCACAGAACCAACCACTTACTGAATCAATCGATTGGCAAATCAATGTCAAAAAGTTTTTCATCAGGAATGAGTTATGTGATCTACGCAATCGATTGGACCAATAATTGACTTAAGTTTCTTAACTGCAAGTATTGTAGCAATTGCGATTAGGTAATCTGATTGAAAGATTGAACTGGTTAATCATTTATCAGAAACATGTTGCATTAATCGAATTGGCACATCGATTTCAACCAAAATATGAGCTATGAGCCGAAATTGATTGGATTGAACAGTGGAGTCATTGTGACCAGTCAAGATTGCAAATGGATTGGGGCATTAAAACATTGGAGTCACTGTGACCAGCCAAGTCGATTGGCAACATTGATGCATTAAAATGTCTTGAGTCACTGAGATCAGCCAAATCGATTGAACTTAATGTTTGAGTTACAGGAAGAATTCAGCTCATTGCCATTCGATTATGACTATGAATATGCGTCGAACTGAGCAAGTCGATTGTTTTGAATCTCGTTGTTTTGAACAAAACATCTATAATCGATTACTCATCGATTCTGATATAATCTTAGTATCAATTTTTGATTTATGCATTAAAGAATCGATTGGCAAATCGATTCATGCTTATATGTTTCAAGATTCAGAAAAACAAGAAACGCGATAATCGATTGGGCAATCGATTTAAGCTGGTTTTAAACTTTTATAAAATCGATTAGAAATCGATTGTCGCTGATGTTTTTCTGAATATATATAAGCTGATTCAATCACATTTTCTCACAACAAATACACTACACTTGAAACAATTATTCATTACACATTTTCACAATATAGAAACCAGGAAAAACACTTTGAAAGAAATAATTGTAACCACACACAAAATACTCATTTGGCAAATCCTTTTTGTGTGAAATTCATATTGTGATTGAGTCATCATCATTTGTCCTCTTTTATCTTTTCTGTAAAAACAATCTGTAAAGAAAGTTCTGGAAATCCAGTAGTGTAAACTGGTGACTATCTTTGTTGGTGCGTGTGTTCATCAAGAAGAAGTCTCATCTTGATCTCGTGAGGGTTTGGCGAGTAACTCTAGGGATAAGGTGGCATTGTAATAGAAGCAAGTGAGTTGGATAGATAGGCCATGTGTGAGCTGGAAAATCTGTAAAAAGTACTCAAGTCGATTCTATTGGAAAGGCTGAAATCTGGTTTAGATTTCAGGACTGGATGTAGGCTATCAAATAGATAGCCGAACCAGTATAAATCCTGGTGCACGATTTTCTTATCTTTTCTCTTTATTTTGATATTGCTTGAATGCTTATTCTTGAATGTTTGTATTGGTGAATTTCTGTCTTGATTAATCTTTTGAATAAGCATTGTATATGTACTCTTATACTGAAAATTCATGCAATTGTGAATCTTTGTTCCTGAATAAATTATGTAACCGATCATTGTTAATCTGATTAATAATCTTGTAAAATTAGTAAAGACATTTCTCATATATTTTTTAACAAATAGAGGCCATAATTTCCTACACGTTTGAATTCATGAGTATAATATATTGTGAGATGAACGAGAAAACTGTATTTCCCAACAATTCATTCGGGCTCGCTACGTACAGCAGTAGCCCTTTGAGAGATAAATTAATTAATGTGAAAATATTGGGATTCTGAGATTAAAATGTAAAATAGAAATGTTTATAAGATGTTGATTGATTTAATTTTGAATAATTCTGTGGTATTTGATATTGTTGTGATGTTGGATGTTGAATGAAATTTTGTGCGTATGTTTGATTAGACAAATTTATGTGATGTGATAGTAAAAGATGGATGCATTGTATGACATATGTTTATGTGATGATAATGGTGATGTTTGATTGATGATAGTGATGTTATGAAATTGTGATGAGCTTCTATGATGATCATGATTATGTATGATTAACGATGTTATAAAATTGTGATGAGATTATTGAAGTACCCCATGGTTGATGAGCTTCTATTAAAGGTGTGAGGACTGGACGTAGCCATCTTTGGGTGAACCAGTATAAAATTGTGTGTGTCTCTCTCTTATTCCTCTCTCACTTTTTTGCTCAACTCAAAACTGAAAGTTTGAAAACACCCATCCTAGGACTTACCATCCTCAGCGAGAGGATAGTTTTAAAAACACTTGAAAATTATTTTTTACAGCAAAATCCCTATTCAACCCCCCTTATAGTGATATGTAGCTACATCAATTGGCATCAGAGCAAGGTTCTCTAAAAAATACACCTAACAGTGTAAGAGAAAAAGATCCAAAAAGAAAAATGTCAAAAGCTAAGTACATTCCTGAAGGAGGATCATCCAGCCGACCTCCCTACTTTGATGGTACAGATTACTACCACTAGAAAGGTAAGATGAGGCTATTTCTCATATCACAAGACAACAACATGTGGTCTATGGTGGAAAATGGAGATCACGTCATCAGAACCAACAACGCAGATGCAACCTCTGATGAGAAACCTCAAGCACAATGGACGGCGGATGAAAATGCAAAGGTACTCCTAAACTCTAAAGCTCATTTATTTCTAACGTGTGCTTTGAGCAGGGAAGAATATGATAGATTTGAAGAGTGCAAAAACGCTAAGGAACTCTGGGATACTCGAAGGATTCATCATGAAGGATCAAGCCATGTAAAAGAAGCAAGGATAGACATAGGAGTAAGAGATTTCGAACTATTCGAAATGAAGGAGGAGGAAACTATTGATGAAATGTTCTCAAGGTTGACAATCATATTAAATAACTTGAGATCTCTTGGAAAGGTATACTCCGTTCAAGAAAGGATAAGATAAATACCTAAGAAGTTTACCAAAAGAATGGAGATTGCAGATGGTAACTGCCATTACAGACACAAGAGATTTGACCAACATGAAATTAGAAGATTTGGTTGGAACTTCTAAGAGCTCATGGAACCCATTGTTGTTTGGATGATAAACCAACAAAAAGGGAGAATGATTGCTCTAGAAACCAGCCATCCAGCAGAAAGCTCGATCCTCCAGAAGAATTTGAAGATGTCATAACAAAGGAAAAACACAGAGTATCTCTGCACTGAGGATGAGGATGAACTCGCTCTGATTTCCAGAAAAATTCAGAGGATTGATAAACAGAAGAGGACAAGAATAGAGGACCGCCTCAAAAAGAAAAAATTTGACAAAGTCAAATAACTTGATTATGGATGCAACAAGATGGGACACTATAAAACTGAGTGTCCTCTCAAAAAAAAGGAACTCTATAAATTTTCCATACAAAAACAAATCTCAATGATGAATACGTTGTATGATAGTGACGAGTCATCCTCGGAGCAAGAAAAGGAAGAAGAGGCCAACGTTTGTCTCATGGCAAAATCAGAAATTGAAAAGGTAAGTATTTCTGATCTATGTCCTAATTGTGAAAAATTAGAAATTGAATTTGATAGCCTCTTAAATGACTCAAACACTTTATCTCAAACATGCATATTTCAAAAAAACCAACTTGTTGAGATAAAGAAACAAAATGAGGAGCTTCGGAAAAAGAATGATGAATATGTTAAAATCATTCAAGATTTACAGCAATCTCACTTTCAAAATTCTAAGAAACAAAAAATTCTTAACGAGAGGATAGTCGAAACTCATCCTCCTGACGAGGATACAGAAAAGGAAATTTTGAAAACTGGGGTTAGGGAACTAAAAAATGATATTTCCAACTTTGTCAAATCTACAGAAACATTTCAAAAGATAATGGGGTCTCAATCTGGAATATTTGACAAGGCTGGTATTGGTTTTAAAAGTTCTCAAAAACAGAAATTGTATGAAAATTATTTCTTGCCTAAAAAACAAAAGGATAGGCCAAAATGCATTTTTTTGCAAAAAATTTGGGCATACTTCCAAAATTTGTCATGCTAAGAAGAAAGCTAACAATGTAAAGGCAACATGCTCATTCTGTGGTAAACATGGGCACCATGATTCTATTTGTTATCACAAAAGGAGAGTCCTCACAAGAGGAAAAACTACCCAACAAGGACCCAATGCTATATGGGTACCTAAGTCACTTTTAAACTCTAATACAGGTTCTTCCTCTAATCAACAAAAGAAAGCCTTGGTACTTGGACAATGGTTGCTCAAGGCATATGACAGGGGATAAGCAATGCTTCATGTCATTGGAGATAAAGGATGGAGGATCAGTCACATTTGGTAATAATGATAAAGCTCAAATAAAAGAAACAGGTATTATTGGTAAGAATAATTCTGCAAAAATTAAAAATGTTCAGTATGTGGATGACTTAAAACATAACTTACTAAGCGTTAGTCAATTATGTGATAGTGGTTTTGAAGTTATTTTCAAGCCTACTCTGTGTGAGGTTAAGCACTCATCCTCGGGTAGAGTTTTCTTTTCCGGGTTTAGAAAAAAGAATTTATATGAATTTTATCTTGATGATTTACCTACTGAATCTTGATTTGTTTCCATTGAAAAAGATAAATGGATTTGGCACAAACGAGCTGGTCACACAAGCTTAAACACTATTTCTAAATTAGCAAATTTAGAATTAGTAAAAGATCTTCCAAAAATTAATTTTGAAAAAGACAAAGTTTGTGAAGCTTGTGTAAAACGAAAACAAGTTAAAAGTAGTTTTTACTCTAAAAACTTTGTTTCAACAAATCATCCTCTTGAACTTATTCACATTGATCTTTTTGGTCCTATCAAAACTCCAAGTCTTAGTGGAAAAAGATTTGGTTTTGTAATTGTTGATGATTTTTCTCGTTTTACTTGGGTTCTATTTTTAAAACATAAAGATGAAGCCTTTGAGGCATTCCACCATTTTTGCAAAAAGGTTCAAAACGTAAAAGGATCAAAAATTGTCTCGGTGAGAAGTGACCATGGAGGTGAATTTGAAAATGAATCCTTTAAAAATCTTTGTGAAGAAAATGGTATTTCTCACAACTTTATTTGTCCAAGAACTCCCCAACAAAACGGGGTTGTTGAAAGAAAAAATGGAACTTTACAAGAAATGGCTAGAACTATTTTAAATGAAGCCAACATTGAAAAATACTTTTGGGCCGAAGCCATCAATACTGCTTGTTATGTTTCTAATCGTGCATCCGTTAGAAATTTTTTAAACAAAACTCCATATGAATTATGGAAAGGGAGAAAACCAAATATTTCCTATTTTCATATATTTGGGTGTTATTGCTACATTCTAAATAATAAAGAAAATTTGGGAAAGTTTGATCCAAAATCTGATAAAGGAATTTTTCTAGGATACTCCACAACGTCAAAAGGTTATAGAATATATAATCTTAGGACTCAAACTGTGGAGGAATCCATGCATGTTATTTTTGATGAGTTTGATGACTTGTGTTTAGAAAAAATGGATAAACATGAAGAAGATGAACAATCATCCTCTCAAGTACCCGGTCCTCATATAAAGGATGAGTCTGACCCAACCTCTCAGCAGCTTCCAAGAGGATGGAAAACAATCACTCATCATCCTCCAGATCTAATTATTGGGAATACTGAGGATGGCGTTAGAACCAGAAATTCTCTAAGGGAAAGCACTACCAACATGGCCATGATATCACAAGTTGAACCCAAAACGATTGATCAAGCTATTGGTGACAAATCATGGGTTGAAGCTATGATGGAAGAGCTTTCACAATTTGAAAGAAACAAGGTATGGAATATTGTACCCCATCCTCTGGACAAATCTATTATTAGAACTAAATGAGGATGGAGAAGTCATTGGAAATAAAGCAAGACTAGCGGCATAAGGGTACAATCAACAAGAAGGAATAGATTATGATGAAACGTTTGCACCCGTAGTAAGACTTGAAGCAATAAGAATCCTCTTAGCTTATGCTACTCATAAAAGGTATAAAACTATTTCAAATGGATGTGAAAAGTGCCTTTTTGAATGGGTTCTTAAATGAAGAAGTGTATGTTTGTCATCCTCCTGGGTTTGAGGATGAGAAGCGGCCAAACCATGTGTTCAAACTCGCTAAAGCTCTTTATGGTTTAAAGCAAGCTCCTAGAGCTTGGTGTAACACCCCGTTTTTCAAAGCGTGAGTGTATTTTTTTTTTCAAAAGGAATTAAAATACAACAGGAAAATAAATAAGGTAACACATGTTTGGATAAATATTTAAGTCGTAATACAACGACAAATAGGTCAACAGAATTTACGAGCAGCGGAAAGATTCTTAATCCAAGAATTAAAAATATAAACATAACAAAAGTAGTACAGTCCTCCAGTTTAAAAAAAACGCAACCCCAAAAGAAAGACATCTGTTCCCTCTGTGACAACCTAGTCTGATCATTTTACAAAACAACTAAACACAAACACCCTGGAGTGATCTCCACGGCGCCCCTTGATCCTCCTTCACGTGTGCAGTTCAAGCGTTCCATCTCCATTTCCGTCTGTTAGGGTACGACCCAGTAGGATCGTCCTGACTCTATGCTGAGGGCAAAGCCGCAGATCTTCCACAATAATTGAAAGAGTCAACCAACGTAAAAAAATAACAGTTAACACATAGCAATTAAGTTTTTAAAAAGCATTAAAATAGACTTTTCAACTAAGCATGCACCTTAACAGGATTTTCCAATATAGCTAAAATTCATACAATACCTTGCCAATTAAAATCTGAACAGTAAAAATGATTCTCAATCTCCATAATTAACACATAACAATCAAGACATGGAAAGTTAATGCAGTAATCAATCATTAACTCAAACTGAGGAGTTTTCACTGAGCGCAAAATTGAAATTTGCGAGAGTTCATGTATATAGAATCGTGAATTGAGCGATTGTAATAGAGATGTTGGTCCTATTATATTGTGTTATGATAGATTAAAATATGAAATTGCACAGTTATATCCTATGAGGATTGCCTAAAATCGATCGGAGGGTAGTTTAAAGTTTTGCTCTGTTAAGATTTATCGTGATGAAGTTATTTTTAATTAAAGATGCGAGAGTGATGAATGAAGTTGAAAAATTTTACCTGAAAAAGTTTAGACGCTGTTAAAGTTGTACAAAATAACTTGTTTTTAAACTAGTTAAAGCGAGTTTTGAAGCAGATAGATAGATTGCCAATTAATATGATTATTCGGCTTAAAGACGTTTAAATATCCGTCTTTTAATTTACTTCTCTTTAGCATTTTGCAGATTTAAAAAGAATAGAAATAATTTTGTTGAGAGTATTTTATGTAAACTAATATATTTTCTGTGATGACTATCTCATAGTAGGTCGAGTGTGGTCATGTGTTGATAATTTTGTGACATATTGTTTAACTGTTTTAAGTAAGTAATAATAATAATTTCGTTTTATAAAAGGATTTGTGGTGCGAATGCGAAGATATTAATTTTTAGATTCTAGTTGGATAGCTGAGCCCTGGACTGTAATGGCCAATCGATTTCGCAAACTCTGATTTGGCAATATGGATTGAGTCCCTGACTTAGGCTCGTGTGATGATTATTCTTATATTGGTGACAATCGAAATTATACTGTAATAAAATTATTTATATGTAGTTAGCTCCTTTGATATATTAGTCTCGAAAAGAATCAGAGACTTGGGCCCCGATGGTAGCCCCTTCGAAAACTTGATTACAAAAAATCGAGTTGGAGAACTCTAATCGCTAATTTATTATTTAC
Source organism: Cicer echinospermum (assembly GCA_002896215.2). Classification (NCBI taxonomy): domain Eukaryota; kingdom Viridiplantae; phylum Streptophyta; class Magnoliopsida; order Fabales; family Fabaceae; genus Cicer; species Cicer echinospermum. The sequence continues at coordinate 1,907 of PGTU02000678.1, read as the reverse complement.
TGTCAGTTGTTGGCGGTGATTCCAATGAGGTCGAACATTTTGGAGCACTTGCATATATGTTGTTTACTAGTGCACTATATTTTGAGATTAGGGAATATTAGTGATCTGCAATTTACTGTTCTTGTGTGATGATTCTGTATTGTTCGATTCATAATTAGATATTTAATCGATATTATATATTAGAGCAAGTAACATTTTCTCGAATTCTCAGATGGCGAGATAAACATAAGATCTTTATACTATCTAATTTCACTGGTGTGACATCGTGTAATATCGACTGATATCGAGAAATCGCTTATTTGAACGAGTGTCAATTTCTTTATATTGGTCATCGTGATAGTAATTGCACAATAATCGATTTTGAGTATGACTCACCCCATTATACATGTCTGATTTATGACAATAAACACTATAAACATTATCTTTAAGCAGGCATATATAATGTTATAACAAACGATGCGATGGGGGTGAATTCTTTTCGAATAGCTGCAATTGCTTAATGATTATGGTATAAAAGTTGTTAGAGTAAGTGCCATCAATAGCACTTTCTATTTATCAACGCAAATCCGAAGTAGCATCTGCACACGTATTGAGCAGGTCATTGTGATTAGTATGTGACCATGTATGGTGAGCACACAGGATCGAGACTGACCACTATTTAGCAGTAGGCATGGTTCATTTATCCTTGCGGGGATTGTCGCGTCGTGCTGATCTGTAGTATACGAGATCGTGGACACTCACCAACAATGCAATGTCCCTGATTTCAAGCTCAGCTAGCGATGTGCACTCGTTAGAAAGATTCGTGCTCTCTCGTTTTTTACGTATCAAACATCTGTGCAGTCTCTCACGGACAAACACAAATTCCTCCGCAACGTAAGTCGTAAATGTAACTATCTATCACGGGTCACGTACCACCGAGGTGCACCTATCACCGGGTCTGCCAACTTACCAAAACGTAAATCGTAAACGTACTGCCTATCAACGGGCCCGTACCGTTTACCAAGGGCCACCTATCACGGTTGCACGATTGACCAAACATACATAAGTAAAACGAGACATTAAGAGCATTCCCCATTCTTATATTCTACTTTAGACTTAAACCAGTGGCCGATCTAGTCTACTTTTTCGCTAGGACTCATGTAAGCCGACTGTGTCCCCTACTTTGCTTGCTTCCACGGACGTAGACATCAGGTCTCGTGAGATATCTGCCATCCGGGCATAGATTATAACGCTGGCTGATAATCGCTCGTGTGAGAAAAGAAATCTGCACACTTCTCTTATGTGTCAAATTCGAGTAGCTCTGGTCGTGTTAGACCGGAGGTTATTGATCACGAATGTGTGATGTTCCGCCATTCACCAGGTAGGTTTTGGTTTGTACCTTTATGCGAGAGTTCATGCATTTTGCGATTAACCGCATTGCATTAGAGTATTTTGACATGCGGGTTATGGTTGTTATACTATGATGATTGTACTTATACATATTTCAGTTCAGTTAGTTGTTGATACCAATTATACACCGTATTACTAATTGATGAGGTGAAGTATCGTAGCGTTGATTAAGTTTTATGAATTACCTGTTTTACATTACACGAGTTTAAGTCGGCCAAGATTCGACACGTTTACCATGATTGAATTCAAGCTATTTTTTAGAACTGAAAATCTGATTTTCTTCTGTTGATTCGTGGCCCACTATGACAGTGACTCACGGGTCTGCACATTTACTTCTGTAAACATACACTTCATAATTTTTACAACAGTGTTATGCATTTTTGGATCATATAAGCAGAAAAAACCGCATTTTTTAAGAGATTTCCCCATTGATGGAGTTACTGTCATAAGATCCGAATAGGTTACTTTTTGAGTCATCTTTTCGAAAAAATATTTCGAAGATTCTTGAGACATTATCA
>PGTU02000673.1:0-12477 GCA_002896215.2 Cicer echinospermum | reverse complement strand
TATTGACATTTTGGATGATGTTGTAGAATCTGAAACACTAGAACAACCTATAGCTGACCTCCAACTAGTTCAGACCCTGTAGAACCTATAGAAACCTGTGAGTTGCCTAAGGAATGGAAGTTCAACAGAAACCACCCTTTAGACAACATTATAGGCGATATCTCTAAAGGTGTTGCAACTAGGAGAAGCCTTAGTCAGTTTTGTAACTTTACAGCCTTTGTATCTCAGATTGAACCTAAAAACATTAAGGAAGCCCTGCTAGATAGTGAGTGGATACTTGCTATGCAAGAGGAGTTAAACCAGTTTGAGAGAAACAAGGTGTGGAGTTTGGTACCTAGGCCAGAGGGTAAGCATGTCATAGGAACCAGGTGGGTGTTCAGAAATAAGTTAGATGAGAATGGTGTGATAACTAGGAATAAAGCCAGATTAGTTGCAAAGGGTTATAGTCAAGAGGAGGGAATAGACTTTGATGAAACCTATGCCCCAGTAGCTAGACTAGAAGCCATAAGAATTTTATTGGCTTATGCATGTATCATGGACTTCAATCTATATCAAATGGATGTGAAGAGTGCCTTTCTCAATGGAGACCTCCAAGAGGAAGTCTTTGTTAGCCAAACACCTGGTTTTTGAAAATCCAGATTTTCCTAACCATGTGTATAAACTCTCAAAGGCCCTCTATGGGTTAAAACAAGCTCCAAGAGCTTGGTATGAGAAACTCAGCACTTTCCTCATTCAACAAAATTTTTCAAGAGGAAATGTTGACAAGACACTCTTTACAAAAACTACTGAAAATGACATCTTGCTGGTCCAAATTTATGTTGATGACATAATATTTGGATCAACAAATGATAAACTTTGCAAAGAATTTGAAAATTTAATGAAAGGTAAATTTGAAATGTCAATGATGGGTGAACTGTCATATTTCTTGGGATTTCAAATTAACCAAAGCAAGTAAGGCATTTTCATTAGTCAATCTAAATATTGTTCTGATTTGATAAAGAAATTTAACTTTGATAAAACTTAAGTCCATTGATACACCCATGAGTCAAGGAAATTTCTTAGACCGAGATGAGAAAGGTAAACCTGTAGATGTCACTAGATTTCGTGGTATGATTGGATCTCTGCTCTACCTTACAGCAAGCCGACCAGATATTATGTTCAGTGTTTGTATTTGTGCAAGGTATCAATCGAATCCGAAGGAATCTCACTTCAGTGCAGTAAAAAGAATTTTCAGATACTTGGTAGGTACTAAAAGTCTTGGTTTGTGGTATCCAAAAGGATCAACATGTACATTGATTGGTTATTCAGACTCAGACTTTGTTGGTTGTAAACTTGACAGGAAAAGTACTTCAGGAACTTGTCATTTGCTTGGTAATTCTCTAGTGTCTTGGTTCAGTAAGAAGCAAACAAGTATTGCATTGTCTACTGCAGAAGCTGAATACATAGCAGCTGGGAGCTGTTGTGCTCAAATTATGTGCATGACCAAGAACCCAGTAATGCATTCAAGGACAAAACACATTGAGGTAAGGCATCACTTCATAAGAGACCACTTTCAGAATGGAGTTATCAAACTTGAGTATGTGAACACTACAGAACAGTTAGCTGATATCTTCACAAAAGCATTGCCAAAAGAAAGTTTTTTGAATATAAGGATGAAACTAGGGATCATTGATCCTAGTGAAGTATGAGTTTTTGTTGATTCTGGTATTTTTCAGTAATGTTTTCCAGTTAAATCGATTTGGAAATCGATTACCAGCATGGTAAATGGTTTATAAAATCGATTTGGGAATCGATTACTTTAGCCCAGGATTCAAAATTCAGAAAATTTTTTTTAACCTTCACGAGCATCGATTTGGAAATCGATTAGTTAAGTGTTCAACCTTAAGACAATCGATTTAGGAATCGATTAAGTAAAACTGGAACTCGATTTGAACATCGATTTGAAATATGACCGTTACTCCAAATTTACTAGCCGTTGGAACTTCATCATTACTGAATCGATTGAGGATTTCCCAGCAGCGGTAACCCAATTGATTGGGAAATCGATTTACAAGGTCAAGAGTATAAATAGGAACAGTTCTAAATCGATTTCTGCATTCTATTTTCCAGATTTTCTCTGCTTTTCTCTTGTGTCCTTCATTCTTGTGTCTCTGCATTTGTTTGAATCTGCATTCTACATTCTACCTATTTCGAATCTACACCAAATTGTTGACATGGCCCGTGTAAAACAGACTCAAGCGCGCACTCCATCTCCATCATCTTCTTCCACCAGTGAAACACCTTCACCACCTCCAACTTTGACAAAGAGGGTACCCATCCCAACTCACAAAATTCTTGCAAAAGATAAAGGAAAAGCTCCTGCCCCAATCCAAGAAAAGACGAAGAAACGTAAGGAACCCCCTACTGAAAAGCTCATGGCTGATGCCATGAAAGAAATTTCTCAGAAAAGGAAGAAGAAGCCTAATTCTTCTCCACCTCCCAAGAAGGTCTCAGCACCAAAGGAAAAGGAGGCACAACCATCTCTGTCTACAGACTTTGCAAAAAGGAAATTCATGAGGCAAGAACCATGGATTTTGAATATTTTGATGTTGTGGAATTCACTTTTCAGAACCACCTCAGGTTTCATGGATTGGAGAATTTTCTGTCTTCTACACTTGACAGCTATGTTAGGCTGATCAGGGAGTTTTATTCTACATTCAAGTTAACTGAAGAAGGTTTTACTGCTTTGGTTAAGGGAAAAAGGATTGCAATGTCCTTTGAGGATTTCTCAACTTTGTCGGGATTGCCTTTCTACGGCAAATCTATTGATGGCAGCTCGGAAGCTGACACTGCTGATGAAGGTTGGGAAGAAACACTTGATAGGCATACCGCAGTTAAAGACCTGATGGTCGATGGGTTTGTTGAATCGATTTCACTGCCCATTGGTCAAATGAAGGGTTCAACAGAGGATGTTGATGTATGCTCTGACGCGTATGCTGGTACAAGATCGGGAAACCATGCAGTAGTCCAGAAGTTGGACATCATACTGTTATGGGGCTTATCCAAAGAGTTAAGGATGAGCTGGTGTTGGATTGTGCTAAGGCACATGTTGGAAGCATCTCAAAGCAAGCTGATGCTGCCTTATCCACAGTTGATCACAAAAATTCTCAAACACTTCAAGGTCTCATTTGGAAATGAGGAATCTGCTAAAACGACATTGGTGTTTGGAGAATCAATTGTGAATCAAATGCAATTGAAGCGGTTACATGGCAAATGGATAAGACTGTTGGATTTTGATCCTTTGATTCCTAATTTTGACATAATTAATAATTCAACAATGTTCATACAATACATGATAAATCTAATATTTGAATTGAGCAAGATTTCAGGAACAACAATCAAATCCTACACACTTGGAACAGGTTGCTTGAAACACAAGAAATCAACAAAAGTTGATTTTTGACTGAAGCAAATCGATTGGGAAATCGATTTCATAACAAGGGTGTAAGGAAACACAACTGTTTGTGTTGGTATAATCGATTGGGCAATCGACTGACTGATTTAGAAATTGAAAATGCACAAGTCAGTAGCACCCCAGTTTTGAGGGTAATCGATTGACAAATCGATTATACAATTCACAAAGTAAACCTGATTGAAATAAATCGATTTGATCAGTCACAGTGGAAACCCAGTTTTAAGGGTAATCGATTGGCAAATCGATTACTTAAAAATCACTTGCAAAATAACTTTTCCTGTGACATACAAATCGATTGGACAATCTATGTTGTAATATTTCAATCAAGTTAAATTTGGTCGAAATCGATTGGGAAATCGATTGAACCAATTCCCAGGTAAGAACGTTTTCAGACAAATACATACAAATCGATTGGCACATCGATTAGTATTAAAATAGCTGAGTCACTGACTCAAACACAATCGATTGGCAAATCGATTGACAAACCTTTTTGAAAACCCAGTGAACTCTGAGCGTGTGACCAAATCGATTTTAAGTATTTGTTAATCGATTATGAAGACTTAACAAATCGATTACGAAATCGATTGATATGTGTTTCAGTTTGAACATAACATCTGCAATCGATTACGAAATCGATTCATATCAGTCTTAACATAATCACTGAGAAATGTTGTTTAAAGAATCGATTGGTAAATCGATTGGGTTATATAGTTACAAGATTCAAGAAAAACAAGACACACGATAATCGATTGGCAAATCGATTAGACTGATTTATCCTTTACAAAATCGATTGGTAAATCGATTGATTAATGTGTTTTTCAGAAACTATATAAACTGTCTTCAATTTGTCTTTCAATAACATGAATGATAATAATGATATCAATCTGAAATATACATTGAATATTCTTGATACACAATAACACTTGGTTAATCCATTGAGATTACTTTTTCAGATCAAAGAAAAAAAAAAGAGGATTATCAACAATCAAAAAGATAGCTGGAAAAGTGATCTTGAAAGATAAGGATTCTCATAAACAATCTTTGAATGTCCAGAATTGTGAGAAGCCATTTTGACCAAGATTGAAGACTACTTTTTGTTCTTTCTGTATTCTGTTTGTAAGAATTCTTTGAAATAAAAACAAAGGAGAAAATCCAGCTAGAAACTGGTGACTACTTTCTTGGGTGAGAGTGCTCAACAAGAAAGAGTTGTACTTTGATTCTGTGATAGGTTGCTGAGTATCTACAAGGATCAGAGGGTGATCAATAGGAAAGAGATCATTAAGATAGATAGGTTTCGGGAGGAAACTGGACAATCTGTAATTGATTCTTTCTATTGGAGAAGAAAATCTGAAATCCGTTTGGATTTGCAGGACTGGATGTAGGTTGTCAAGTTGACAACTGAACCAGTATAAATTCTTGGTGCAATCTTCTCTAACCCTTAACTCCTTGATTTTACTATATTGCTATATCTGTATATGTGATTAAAACTAGATGCATGTTAAACATATTCTGTAATAAGTAATATTGTTTAATCTGTTAATTTGACTTGTATGCATCTTGGTTAATTTCATATCAATCTAATAAAACTTGCTAATCTTGTATGCCACAATTTTATTTCCGCTGTGTGTATGAAATTGATTTAATTTCATAAAGAACTGATACATTCTGATATATTCCGCTTATTACGAGGTCATATATACCAACAATTGGTATCAGAGCCTAACTTTTCGAGAGGTAATACTCATAAAAGCACTATGGCCTCAAACGATTTTCTGGGAGAAGGCGCATCATTAGCAAGACCTCCAGCTTTCAATGGAACAGCTTATATGTACTGGAAGCACATAATGCTAATCTTTTTGGAAGCCAGTGGCATAGACATCCTTGACGCTGTTGAAAATGGTCCATATATTCCCAAGATTGCAGGAACCAATGACTCAATGATTCTCAAGCCTAGAGCCGACTGGTCAGATGATGACAAGAAGAAGGTTGGTTTCAATGCGAAGGCGAAGAACATCATCATGTTCGCCCTATGTGCAGAAGAGTTCTTTAGAGTATCCAATTGCAAGTCAGCAAAAGAGATGTGGGACATCCTTCAAGAAACGCACGAAGGAACTACTGATGTTAAGAGAGCTCGCGTGAATACGCTCATGCACGAATATGAATTATTTAGCATGAAGAAAGAAGAGTCAATCAGTGATTTGCAAACCAGATTCACACACATTGTTAACAACCTGCATGAACTAGGAAAGCAAGTGAATAATGAACAGCAGATTGGAAAAATAATGAGATGTCTAACCAGAGAGTGGCAGCCAAAGATAACAGCCATAGCAGAATCTAAAGATCTAGCAAAGATGACTACTGCAACTTTGTTTGGTAAACTAAGAGAACATGAGATGGAATTACATCGACTGGACGAATCAGAGATGGAAAGTCGCAAAAAGAAAGGACTATCTCTGAAGGTTCAAGCTCAGCAATCGAAAACCGAATCAGATAGCTGCTCAGATCAATCTAGTAGTGAATCTGAAGAGCCGGAAATCGGGTTGCTTGTCAAGAAATTCAAAAAGTTTCTGAAGAAGAAAGACAGCAAGTTCAGAAAACCATCTAGCTCCAAGACTACTGACAACAAGACCATTACATGCTATGAATGTGGTAAAACTGGTCACATAAAGTCAGAATGCTATAAATTGCAAAACAAGAATAGAGCTACAAAATCAAAAGGCAAGGAACCAGTCACCAAAACCAGAAAAGCTTATATTGCATGGAACGATAACGATGAATCCTCTGCATCTTCTGATGAAGAAGAAGTCAACTTGTGTCTCATGGCAGATACAGATTCAGAATCAGAAAATGAGGTTAGTTCACAATCTAATCCAACATATGATGAGTTACAAGAAGCTTTCAATGAACTGCATGATGACTATGTGAAATCCATAAAACAGTTGTTAAGCACAAAGAAAATGCTTGAACAAATGAATGTTGAGCATAAAGAAATTGAAAATTTATGTGAACAACTGAAAAAGGATTCACAAGAAAAATCTGCAAAGTGCATTGAACTTGAAAATACTGTTGCATCATTAAAATCTGATTTATTAAACTTTGCAAAATAGTAAGGATAAGCTAAATGTCATACTTAGCAATCAAAGACATGTTCATGAAAAATCTGGTTTAGGATATACACCAAATATGCATGTCAAAAGAAAAAATAAAAACAGATCTGGTATTGGTTATATGCAAACCAGAAATGTCAAACATGGTCAAAAATCTTCTATTGCTAAGAGTATGTATGACATCTTTACTAAACCAAATAAACATTCATCCTTTGATGGCAGATGTCATTTCTGTTGCAGAAAGGGACATTTTGTGTCTAATTGCAAATTTAAAAAATTAGCCAATCAAGGATGGAAGCTAGTTTGGATAGAAAAGAAATATGTGTTTGACACTAACCAACCAGGACCCAATTTAAATTGGGGACCTAAAACAAAATTCTGATTTTGTATTGCAGGTGTGCTTGACATCCACGAAACACTCATGGTATCTAGATAGCGGATGCTCAAAGCACATGACTGTGACAAATCCAAATTCCTGAACTTGAATTTAAGGAAGGAGGCTTTGTCAAATATGGTGATAACAACAGAGGAAAAATCATTGGAATTGGTGATGTAGGCGATGAATCAACTGCAGTAATCAAAATGTGCTATATGTTGAAGGATTAAAGCACAACTTACTGAGTATAAGCCAGCTATGTGACAAAGGTTTTCAAGTAAGTTTTTCATCACAATCTTGCATTATTGAGCATAAAGATGACAAACACATAAAGCTAATTGGGGACAGAATCAACAATATTTACATGTTGAATTTTCAATTCTGTACCTAGTGCTGTATGCTGTTGTTATCCAACTCAGATGAAACATGGCTCTGGCATAAAAGAATTGCTCATATACACATAAATCATTTGAATAAACTTCTCAGCAAACAGTTAGTCTTAGGTCTACCAAATAGGAAGTTTTCTAAAGATAGGCTGTGTGATGCATGTGAGAAAAGTAAACTGGTTAAGACTCCATTTCCCTCTATAGACTTGGTTAGAACAAATAGAGTTTTACAACTAGTTCACATGGACCTTTTCGGACCTGCCCAAGTTAAGAGTTTAGGTGGAAACCTGTATGGATATGTGCTGGTTGATGATTATTCTAGATTCACATGGACTTACTTTTTAGCTCATAAAAGTGATACATTCTCTGTTTTCAAAAAGTTTGCTGCTTTAGTACAAAATGAGAATGATTTTTGAAAATTGTTTCAATAAAAAGTGATCAAGGAGGTGAATTCCAAAATGATCTTTTTCAAAATTATTGTGAATCAAATGGAATCAACCACATCTATTCAGCCCCTAGGACACCACAGCAGAATGGGGGTAGTGGAGAGGAAAAATAGATCCCTAGAAGAGTTAGCTAGGACCATACTTAAGGACCCCAACCTACCTAAGTACTTTTGGGCAGATGCAATTAGTACAGCCACCCATGTTGTGAATAGAGTTATCATTAGGCCCCCTGCTTAGGAAAACACCCTATGAGCTTTTACAAGGTAGAAAACCAAACCTGTCCTACTTTAGAATCTTTGGTTGTAAATGCTTTGTTTTAAACAATGGCAAAGAACACCTAGGAAAGTTTGACCCTAAGGCAGATGAAGGTATCTTTCTAGGATACTCCCAAACTAGTAAGGCCCTATAGAATCTACAACAAAAGAACAAAAACCATAGAAGAGTCAGTTCATGTAAAGTTTGATGAATCGTTTACAAAAACTTGAACAAAACTCCTTCTAAGGTTATTGAAATTTGGATGATGTTGTAGAATCTGAACCACTAGAACAACCTATAGCTGACCCTCCAACTAGTGCAAACCCTGTAGAACCTATAGAAACCTGTGAGTTGCCTAAGGAATGGAAGTTCAACCGAAACCACCTTTAGACAACATTATAGGCGATATCTCTAAAGGTGTTGCAACTAGGAGAAGCCTTAGTCAGTTTTGTAACTTTACAGCCTTTGTATCTCAGATTGAACCTAAGAACATTAAGGAAGCCCTTTTAGATAGTGAGTGGATACTTGCTATGCAAGAGGAGTTAAACCAGTTTGAGAAGGAAACAAGGTGTGGAACTTGTACCTAGGTACCCAGAGGGTAAGCATGTTATAGGAACTAGGTGGGTGTTCAGAAATAAGTTAGATGAGAATGGTGTGATAACTAGGAATAAAGCCAGATTAGTTGCTAAGGGTTATAGTCAAGAGGAGGGAATAGACTTTGATGAGACCTATGCCCCAGTAGCTAGATAGAAGCCATAAGGAATTTTATTGGCTTATGCATGTATCATGGACTTCAATCTATATCAAATGGATGTGAAGAGTGCCTTTCTCAATGGAGACCTCCAAGAGGAAGTTTTTGTGAGTCAAACACCAGGTCATTTTGAAAATCCAGATTTTCCTAACCATGTGTATAAACTCTCAAAGGCCCTCTATGGGTTGAAACAAGCTCCAAGAGCTTGGTATGAGAAACTCAGCACTTTCCTCATTCAACAAAATTTTTCAAAGAGGAAATGTTGATAAGACACTCTTTACAAAAACTACTGAAAATGACATCTTGCTGGTCCAAATTTATGTTGATGACATCATATTTGGATCACAAATGATAAACTTTGCAAAGAATTTGAAAACTTAATGAAAGGTAAATTTGAAATGTCAATGATGGGAGAACTGTCATATTTCTTGGGATTTCAAATTAACCAAAGCAAGCAAGGCATTTTCATTAGTCAATCCAAATATTGTTCTGGTTTGATAAAGAAATTTAACTTTGATAAACTTAAGTCCATTGATACACCCATGAGTCAAGGAAATTTCTTAGACCGAGATGAGAAGGGTAAGCCTGTAGATTCACTAGATTTTCGTGGTATGATTGGATCTCTGCTCTACCTTACAGCAAGCCGACCAGATATTATGTTCAGCGTTTGTATGTGTGGCAAGGTATCAATCGAATCCGAAGGAAATCTCACCTCAGTGCAGTAAAGAGAATTTTCAGAATACTTGGTAGTACTAAAAGTCTTGGTTTGTGTATCCAAAAGGTTCAACATGTACTTTGGTTGGTTATTCAGACTCAGACTTTGCTGGTTGTAAACTTGACAGAAAGAGTACTTCAGGAACATGTCATTTGCTTGGTAATTCTCTAGTATCTTGGTTTCAGTAAGAAGCAAACAATTGCATTGTCTACTGCAAAACTGAATACATAGCAGCTGGGAGCTGTTGTGCTCAAAATCTTGTGGATGAAACAGCATTTAATGGACTTCGGTGTCGATTTGGGAACAGTGCCGATCATGTGTGATAACACAAGTGCTATCAGCATAACCAAGAACCCTGTAATGCATTCAAGGACAAAACACATTGAGGTAGGCATCACTTCATAAGAGACACTTTCAGAAGGAGTTATCAAACTTGAGTATGTGAACACTACATAACAATTAGCTGATATCTTCACAAAAGCATTGCCAAAAAGAAAGGTTTTTGACACATAAGGATGAAAACTAGGGATCATTGATCCTATGGAAGTATAAGTTTTTTGTTGATTCTGGTACGTTATCTTCAGTAATGTTTTCCCAGGTACATCGTATTTGGAATCGATTACCAGCATGGTAAAGTTTATAAAATGATTTGGGGAATCGATTCACTACTTTCAGCCCAGGATTCAAAACTTACCAAGGATCAGAAAATTTTTTTTTTAACGTTCGTACGAGCATCGATTTGGAAATCGATTAGCTAAGTGTTCAATCTTAGACAATCGATTTGGGAATCGATTAAGTAAACAGGAATTTCGATTTGAACATCGATTTGAAATATGACCGGTTACTCAAAGTTACTAGCCGTTGCACTTCATCATTACTCAATCGATTGAGGATTCCCGCAACGGTAACTCAATCGATGGGAAATCGATTTCACCTGGTCACAGATATAAAAGGGACAGTTCTAAATCGATTTCTGCACTTTGTTTTCAGATTTTCTCACTTATTCTCTTGTGTTCTTCATTCTTCTGTCTCCTGCATTTGTTTGAATCTGCATTCTACCTCTCCTCCTACTTCGAATCTACACAAACTAGTTGATATGGCCCGTGTAAAACAAACTCAAGCAACGCACTCCATCTCCATCATCCTCTTCCAACAGTGAAACACCATCACCACCTCCAACTTTAACAAAAAGAGTACCCATCCCAACTCACAAAATTCTTGCAAAGATAAAGGAAAAGCTCCTGCCCCAATCCAGGAAAAGTCGAAGAAACGCAAAAGCCCCCTACTGAAAAGCTCATGGCTGAGCAGAATGAAAAGTATCACCTCAGACTTCGCCAAAAGAGAATGTTCATGAAGCTAGAACCATGGATTTTGTATTTTGATGTTTTGGAATTTACTTTTCAGAACCACCTCAGGTTTCATGGATTGGAAAGTTTTCTACTTCTACTCTTCGACAGCTATCCAAGGCTGATCAGGGATTTTATTCCAACGTTCAAGATGACTGAAAGAAGGTTTTACTGCTTCAGTTAAGGAAAAGAATTACAATGACTTTTGATGATTCTCAACTTTATCCGGAATTGCTTCTACGCAAATCTATATGATGCAGCACAGAAGCCGACACTGCCATAAGGTTGGAAGAACCACTTGATATGCATACCGCAGTAAGACCTATGGTCGATGATGTTGTTGAATCATTCACTGCCCATGTCGATGAAGTTCAATAGACGGATGTTGATGTATGCTTTGACCGCGTATGATGGTCACGATCGGGAAATCACGCAGTAGTCCAGAAGTGACATCATACTGTTGTGGGCTTATCAAAAGAGTTATGGATGAGCTGTGTGGATTGTGCTAACACATGTTGGAAGCTCTCCCAAAGCAAGCTGATGCTGCCTTATCCACATTGATAACTAAAAATTCTCAACAGCTTCAAGTCTCATTGGAAATGAGGAATCCTAAGACACATTAGTGTTTGTGAATCGATAGTGAATCAAGATGCAACGAATGCGATTACATGGTAAATGATAAGACCTCAACAGCTTCTCTGACCCTGTCCAGCCCCAAACCTCAACCTCATCCTCAACCTCCACCAGTTACGAAATCTGCACTCCTGATTTGGGAACAAATATGGATTCATTGAGCTCAGATGCACCACTGCCAAAGTTGGAATTTTCAGCAAAGTAGAAAGCACGTCTAAGGACTATGCAGCCTCCTGAACTCAGTTGTTCAAAATGTGGGATGAGATTCAGACACACACTCGGCATCAACTGTCATTTTAAGACGTCGCAGAGATTGATCGACAAGCTACGGATGTATCCTAACCCCAAACCGCTAGTTAAAAACCCTGAACTCACGGTGAGGAACACCATGCTGAGGTTAATACAGCGTCTCAACCTCGCCCTTAATGATAGTGAGGACCAGCCCACACTAGGTATAGGATCCCTTAGTTTCATACTGTTTTGCTTGACCTGTCATAATTCTCTGTGATGTAATGATAATTTTATATAAATGTTATATCTTTTTGGCTTAATCATCTAAGTTGCTCATTAATTGCATTGATTGATTTTGCCTTTATACATGTAAACTTCATTGTTTCTGATGCACTATGTTATATGTTTCAAACCCAATGCATATGTTCTTTAACATAGGGGGAGAAATTGTTTCTACCTTTTTGACTTAAATGACAAAGGGGGAGAAATATTATAACTTGACAGTTGCATTGTTGATGTTTGTCTGCATGTTGTTATTACTTTGATACTTTTATGATATAGTTTGCTCTGTTACTTAATAACAATTAATAATAATAATGTTGTTTATAATACACTTATGCTTGTTGTTTTAAAATGCTCAAGTTACAATTGTATGAATTGTCAATTATGCCAAAAAGGGGGAGATTGTTGGATTTTGATCCTTTGATTCCTAATTTTGACATAATTAATAATTCAACAATGTTCATACGATACATGATAAATCTAATATTTGAATTG
>PGTU02000667.1:0-18213 GCA_002896215.2 Cicer echinospermum | reverse complement strand
GTAAAATATTTTATATTAATATTAATTGAGAACCTTAATTATCAAGAAAATTTATAATGTAATCGTATTATTTTAGGTAACTATAGAATACTGAGATTAAAAAATTCATTAAGATAGAAAATGTGGACGGAGTGAAGAGTATTTTGGACGACAGGGACGAATAATAGAAAAGTATTTTTTGCACAGGTTCTACCTTGTTGACATCTTTAATTAGGTAGTCTATTAGTTACCAATGTTTAAAAATCACTCAAAATTTTAATAATACTACTCACGATATCACTTTTTAGAAGTATAAGTTAACAATCACCTTCATCTTGTAATCAAGATACTGACCTAATGTATGAGTTCAATAAGTTGCGTTTTGAGAAAAATCGATAATTTATAATTTTTAAAAAGTATCATCGTTAAAATTTCATGTAACTTATAAACATTGATTTACATACCACCAAAAAAATCTATGTCCACAATATAAGTTTCTGATTTACTTATACTTGTCTAGACTGTCTTTATTCTCTTTTATTTCAAATAGTTTATCTTAAGACTTCAATTATATGGTGATAGAAAATCAATTTTGATTTAATTAATTAAGTAAAATTTATTTTAGTTGTAGGAATGAATTTAAATTTAAATAATTTATATTTACATATATTAACATAAAAAAATTGATTTTAATTTGAGGGAGTAACTAAATTCTTTTTACATGTGTAAAAATTAAAATACTTTATGGTTTAATTAATGGCAGCTTTTTTTTAATCAATCCTCTTTTCAAAGCTTAAATTTTAGGGTTCAATGGCCGCTCCACCTCCGTCACCGTCACCATCGCCACCGGCGACATTGATAACCGACCTAAACGAAGACTCAATCGGCCACTGCGCCACAAATCTCACCCTCCGCGACATCTGCAACCTGGCGACCTGCTCCACCGCCTTAAAACGTCTCGCTTATTCCGACTCCGTTTGGCAACATTTATTCAAGTCGCAATCGAATTTTATTCTTTTCAATTACATATTATTCAAAAAAATTAACAAATTAACAATGTTGTTGTTTCTGCAGAGAGCGTTGGAATCGTGAATTACATTTTGGAAATGGAATCACAGCGAGGGAAGTTTACATTGATAGATACACCGCTTTGCAACAGTTCAAATTCATCGATCCTTTCGCTATCGACATTAATACGCGTGTTGCTAAACCTTTCAACCATTTGCTTCTTCACCAAAGCAATATTTTCTATGCTCAGGTTTGTTACATCTTATATATGCTTATAATAACAATATTCTAATTTCGATTTATGATATAAATAAAATATTTAATATCACAATCTAATTTGATAAAATTTGTGGCAGTGTTTTAACTTAAGCTTATGATTCGAACTCATAGTTTAATTAAGTTGTTTTTCAAATAAGTTATTCTAAGTACCTTAATTAAGTGCTTAGTATATAATGAAGTGTTTCTTTATAAGATTTTATTGTAGTTTATTCTAAAAACACTTGTGACTGTCACAAGTTATTTTTAACATGTGTTTTCTAAACATTGATATAAGTATTTATGTCATGAAATATGAAATAAGCCTAAAAAACCTCTTTGAGTGGACCTTCTTGATATTTGTTTCGTTGCCATTATCTTTGATGAATGTAATTGATTGTTGACTAGGGCTCAACGCAGGAGTGATAAATTTAGATCGTCAAAAGGGAGCATAGATTTTCCATACAATGAGTGATCATAAAGCAAGAAATCACTTGTATGAGGTAACCTGTGTTGCATTATTATATACTTTACTGATGGTGAATTTATTTCTAAATAATGTTGCTGTTTGATACATAAATAATCTGAACAGGCATATGATGGGCCGGATATATTTATTCGTTAATTTTTAATTGTAACTTTAACCTACTTTCTGATTTTAACAAAGGCTAACACACTTGCTGAAACTGCAGGTTGTTTTCCTTGGTGAGCAAGATTGTTTTGGTTACCTCAAGCTGCGATCACTCCATTCGTCTGTGGTCGAAGGTATTGCTTACTTAAGAAAATTGTATGGACCCTCGTGTTTATATATAACACATTCTTTACATGTTGTTCACTAGCCCGTTAGCGCTTTCTAAGAAGGTTAGATGGAAGTAGATGAGTGACAAAAATACTAAAGTTTTCACATTTTAATGTTTGAATTGATAGAGAAGGGGTATGATGGATATGGAGCAATGTTGATATCCTTTTTCTCTTAGAATAGAAAGTAATTAAATAATAAGTACTGAATTTGTTTTGTGTTAGAATTTTAAATTTTTATTGCTTATGTTGCACTTTAAGTGATATCAGGATTCTACAAACATAACAAAACTAAAAAACAGAAAAGATAAAGCCTTTTAAGATTTCCTGTGTTGGTTGTCACTTATGCTTTGCTCCTTGAAAGCACTATTTGGCTTTTGACAGTTATCTCTTGAATACAGTTATGCAAGGTGAAACCTCTATATTGGTGCAAGACACGTTTTGTCATGTGTCTTATTTTTATGTTTATTGTTCCTTCATCCTTACTTTGTAGGGTTCTTGTCTGCGATGCTTGAGAGGTGCACAATGGTCCAGTGTTGTCACTGTCAAATAAATTGTTGGGAGAGGATAGCAGCAAAGTCTTGGCAAGTGGAGGAGAAGATGGTACTGTTCGATTATGGTCCCTTAGCTCAAGCGGAAAGAGGGCAGCGTGCTTTGAAAAAGCTACTCTGTTGGACATGAAAAGCCTGTAAATTTGATGGACAGTTTCCGGGTTATGAGTTCATCTTTCACTGTTACTGTCCTTTCAACCAATGTTAGGATAAGAAAATGATGGGTAGCATTTAGGTGCACAAATTGCAATATTGTTTTTTTTATAAGTTTCACTGTATGTTTTGCCTAGCAAGTTAGCTTGGTTTCATGATTCAAGTGATTAAACTTTCCTGCACACTAAAAACTAAACTTACAAATTTTTGTTTAACAAATAGCACATGTTTGTCAACAGCCAACATAAAATAAACTTTGCCAATCTTTACAACATGGAGTTTGCATCTCGCATAATCAAAAAGAATTTGTTGTAACGGACACATGTTTACGCATCCTAAGCTCGTAAATTGGAAGAGGTTAAGAGTTAACTAATGTTTGACAGAATGGATCTCATATTGGAATTTGTAGGTGGAATTATTTTGTATTCATTTTACCATACTGATTTGGGGTATCATATTTTTCTGTAGAGATATATCTGACTGGAACTTTACCGTTGTTTTATAAAGGTAAGTGTGTTCCATTTAAAAAAACTGTAAATTTTTAAATTATGGTTGGAATACTACTGATTTGTCATTAGTATCACTTATCAATCTACAAAGATAATAGAAAGTAATTTGCTTATACCATATGTTTTTTTTAATGGTAAGTATTAGCTCTATATAATTTGTCAACAAATAAGATGTTTTTGCATGTTTAAACATCCGCCCAGTGTTTACTCATTATTCTAGTCAGCTACTTCAACTATGATGATGATAGATTCTTCCTGTTCTCGTTTCTCAGGCACAAAACTTCACTGTTGGTGACCATCTCAAGAGATTCTAAGGTTTCTCTGTATTCTTGTCTTTTATGTTGATTTATGATTTCATTTATTCTCTGTCAGATGCTTTGATTTGTTGAATAAGTTTGTTGAGTATGTATACAAATCTAGAATTTGATTTTTGAATGGTATCTTGTCCAAACTAAATAGGTGAGGTTTGGGATACGGCTACATCATCATCTGTTCGCTCGTTACCTGTTGCGTGGGAATGACTTCTGTTGTGCGCACCTGTAAAACATGAAATGCCATGAATCATTGTTTGTAATGTGGCAGCCGGTTCCTCTGTCGCTGCATTGATTTAAGGACAATGCAGAGAGTTATCAACACATACGTCCATCAACCACAGCTGTTATCATTTGACGTCGTCCCTTCAAAATCTTTAATATGCACAGGCGGTGATGGCAGGTATTACTATTTGGGAAGCAACTTTGTTGTTGGGCTAAACTAACCATATAAATTCAGTGACTCACTCTTGCATCATTAGTTATTTTTACCGTGTGTTAAGAAAATGGCTTAACAGAATGAAATGTCATGTTATGTTTAGTTTTTTTTCAGTGAATAGGCAAATTAGTCCTAAATATTGTGGCTGTCAGTCAGCAAAACAGTCAGTCCCCGAAGTTTTGCTAACAGCGTTAGTCAAAATATCTCTTCGTTAATTTATGTGGATCCCACATAATGTCACACCACTAGTGACAATTTCTACATGAAATTATTAAAGTAAAATCATTTTATGTGTTGAATCTCGAAGTGGAGGCCATATGAAATACAACGAATTTAATGTCACATAAGTTTAAACTAACGTGAGATATCAAAATGGAAGGTTCACATGTTCATTTAACGTGTCATTCTTCACAAGTCTTTAACGACCCAGGTGTTTCAATTTAAACATAAATTTTGCCAATTTGATTTCGACCGACACTCACAATTCGAGTACCATTGTCTACTAATGTCCTCTGTGCACTCATGTCTTATTTTAGTGAAGTTATATGTAGTCATATTCATTTAAGGATGAACACTGTACCAAAACTAAAATGCTGCAGAGCAATGCTTTGGGATTATAGAAAAGAATTACTGAAAGCCAGAACCGATAGCCGAGTAGACGGACATTCCGGGCCAGTGGTAACTCAACTGCATATGGATTCATACAAAATAGTTACTGGTGGCCCTATGATGCTTATGTAAATGTAATGGGAAGTTGGTACTGCTGAACAAACAAATTCCTTACTTTGCTGTTTAGATGAAGAGGAAGAAGACATTGGTAGCTCTGGCTGTGATGGCATAGCTGTAGATGGATTTAGAATTATCACTGCTAGTTATTATAATGATACAGGTGTTTTGAGATACAGGGACTTCAACAATGCTAAAAGTGCTGTTACTAAATTAGAAATGAACCACCTCAAAATTTTGGGGATCAATGTCTGAATGGTACCAGTGATGAGTCTGATGACTTATAAGTGAATAATCTTTTTTTTTTCTGGCAATTATAAGTGAACTAACTTGATGGCTCCCAAATGGGGTATATTACCTCAATTTATTTCTTTCCATTTGGTTTTCTATGGCATTCTTGAATTCGTGCTTATCTAAATTATACTATATTGTTATTAGGTTTTGCAACAAGGGTAGTTTAGGGTGGGTTTTGCTTTAATGATTTGGATCACTCCTTGTTTTGAATATTAGGGCATAGTTATATAATAGCTGGAGTGAAGGTTCGTTCAAGAGTATCTTAATTCAATCATAGCAATCATTGTCCATAATTTATTTATCTTGGACTAGATGACCCTTTTCTTCTAAAGAACTCTAGGGTTATAGACAAAAATAAAGAAAAAGAAATATCAGTGAGTCTAATGTAAAGTAGCAAAATTTAATAATTTCACTTATTTGTGCAAATAGACTTAAAATCAACATTTAAAAAGAATGGAGGTTGTACACTTTTTTTCTTTCAATTTTGTCATCTAATTAATATTATATACATCACTTCAATTTACTGTATTCTATTTTGCATTAATATTAATAGTAATGTAAATAGTACCAATAGTTGATAAAAAGTAGTTTATTAACAATATTATTATCTCTTTTTAAATCCTCAATGAGTCACTTACAAGACAAAGTGGTAATAAAATTGCCTTTTAATTTAGGAAACTCCGTCCATTTGAGTACCAATGTGGAAGCAATATATGCTTCATCACATGCAAGATTATATTGGGAAATGATAAGTTCAGAAACAGTAATCACAATAGCATATACTCAATTCTTACATCCTTTTTTAACAAAACAATTTTTGTATGGTAAATACAATGGTGTACTGAGAATTTATTAAGCCAATCAAAAGAGAAAATTTATAGAAAAATGTAGTATCTATATTTGATGAAGTAACTTGACTTGTATTTTCAAGACAAATTTATTTTATGGATTCTTTAATCATGTATGTTATTAAGATCCTATTTAAATTATACATTTATCATTTGATAATATTATAGTTCATTCAGTCTCTGATCTTTCATCCTTTTAAACTGTTATTTTTGTCTTAAAAATTAGTTCATTTAGAAGATCAAATTAATTAATAATATTTTTTTATACTTCTAAAAAGTCATAAATAACATTAATGTATTTTATTTTTATTAGATAAATGAAATGTAAAAAGACTACAATCAATTAATGATATATTTTTTAATATGTATGTACAAATTTAAAAGAATCAAAATTCAGAGAGACAAATAAAATAATTTATATATTTTTCAGACAATTTTTTTCTTAAAGTCTTATCTTTATGCAAATTTCTATAGAGTCTTTTATCAATGATTTAGAACAGTTGTTAGGAAAGGATGATCTTAAAAATAATTATATTTGAATTTATTAATTTTCATGTATACTATAGTAATTCGAGGAGAAAACCCTTTTTTTTATTCAAGATATTTTCGAAACAACAAATTCTTTCTCAGGCCTTTTTGGTCAAAACAAAATGCAAAAACAATGTGAATGTATTCATGTTCGCGGCGAGTTGGATATGCATTGCTTATAACAATTTGTTTGGTTTGCATCATGTATTAGCGATCAATTTCAAAAAACCCTCTAGTATATACTCTCTCTATGTGCTATTATGTATAAGAAATTGTTTGGAAACTCTTGTCTATCCTCATTTTCATAGTTATACAGAATGCATCGACGCAGAATTTAATTTCTCGTGACTAAATTAATGATTAATATTATAACTATTTATAATTAATCGCGTTCATATAATATTAATAATTTATTTAATTATTAATAATTAATAATATTATTTTATTCTCTAAAATAAATTATTCATATTTTAGAAGAGTCAAGTACATTACACAAACATCACAATTTTTATGGGCATATTAGAATAAACTATCACATAATTTAATTGACGAGTGTTGGCAAACGTTCATTCTTACTTCTTAGCCTTTCATTTTTTAATTAGCAAACTCTTAATAGAATTAATATTATACTGATCTCAAATAAAAGTTAAGAATCATTGCCGGAATTCTAAACAGAATCAAACAAATGACATCAAGTAAAGCTCGAGGTTCATGAAAAAATAAAAATGCTTTCTAATCATGATAGGTGGATTATCGTCATTTTTTCAATCTACTTTAAAATGAACCACATCATAAAATTACATAGTAAATTTTGTTTAAAATTCAAACAAGCAATTAAACAACTTATGCGTGATTTTTTCTTATAGAAAAATTACAAAGTAAACTTTCTCTTCATACCTCAGATTTATTATATTTTTATTTCATAAAGTAGCATTGCTGTGTGAAAAATGCTAAACATATCAAACTTTTTTTCGTTGAGATAATCCCAAGCCTCCATTGATTTGTTAAACATTCGTGGTTAAGCCCAAAACTATTTGTTTAAGTCAAGTTTTTTAAAATTTATAAATAAATTTTAATTATAAATTATTTAAAATTTAGAGATCAAGTGTATAATTATATAAATAAATTGACTAACTAATTGCATATTATTTAATGTTTAGGATGCATTATTATTTTTTCTTTGACCACCTTAATTATAATTATAAATTAGGTTTAAACAAACTCAAATAATTGAAAATCGAAACATTAGTATTAAACAACCTCACATCAGACACGTTTATTTTTGTTGATTGCCATCACGAGATTGTCTTATATCCTCCTATATTTTGAAAGAAAGAAAAATTAAATAAAAAAAATTACCTATATAATTATACATATAGGCACGAATATGTAGTAAATTCACAACACTTGGACTTAGGCTAGCAACACAGGGCAACAATAATTTGTTCTTGAATTCCCCGTAATCGACGTCCCCTGTGTTTTAACTTCATTCCTTAATTTATTAAAAGACAAAAACCTAACTAACTAGTTCCAAAACAAGTAAGCATGCTTAAGATACATATTCTACACAAGCAACAAGTCAGGGGAGACTAGAAGAAAATGTTTACCCCAAAAGGTAGGCACAAGTCATAGAAGAAATGGAAATGATGATAAAAATTGAGGAGAACAAAAGAACTAGCTGCATGGTCCATGGAAGACTATGATTCTCAAGTAATGCAAGAGACGTCGAGAGAGCCTGCGGTAGCTGCACTTACTTTCTGAGGATAACAAGATCAGAAGCAACATGTTTACAAAATTCTACTACAAGCACAACAAAGCGAAGTTCGAGATTTCGCGGTGTTAGCAGGTTATGAAGAAGAAACTACCTTGCTCTATAGTTTCCAATAGATGTCAAGCATCAACTTTAACTCTTCTTTTTTCATTTGTTAATTCCAAATCGAATTTGAACAAACAGACATAGATGGACGGGTCGATATGAAGCTCACTTATGGAACAAGCTCTCTTTGGAACATGAACCCAAAAGTAAGAAAGGGAAGCAGGTAGGGTTACTTCCTCCTAGGCCTTTGTATCAGCTTCTTCTTTGCTTATTTTTTTCTTATTCGTGGTTAATGTTTTCATTTATTCAAAAAGCATTTGTTATCCATTCTAAACATAAAAGTGCGTTTTTAATCTTCAAACTTTGCTTTGAATTGGCTACTGGGACCAACAGTTTATCTTGGTAAGTAACTTTATTATAAGGCCAAAATATCTCGCTTTCATCACTAGTTAATTTACTTTGGACAAGACAAACTATCTTTCAAATGCCACAGGGCTTAGATGAAGAAGAATCAGCAGCCAGAGCATATGATTTAGCTGCAATAAAGTATTTGGGGAAACATTGACTGTCACCAATTTTCCTGTATGACGATATCTGTCACGTAAAAATGATAGCACACATATTTACTTAATGTTAAATGCAACTATTCATTCAGTGCTCCCTTATACTTCAACAGGTTCTCAGATTATGAGAACGAGTAGAGTTAAATGCAACTATGACAAAGGAAGAGTATTTAGCAACTTAAGGAGGTAAGACTAAGATCTTTGATCATGTCAAGGAAGTACGCTATGAAAGATTTATTCCTGTTAGAAGTGTTTCAT
Source organism: Cicer echinospermum (assembly GCA_002896215.2). Taxonomy (NCBI): domain Eukaryota; kingdom Viridiplantae; phylum Streptophyta; class Magnoliopsida; order Fabales; family Fabaceae; genus Cicer; species Cicer echinospermum. The sequence continues at coordinate 9,177 of PGTU02000667.1, read as the reverse complement.
ATAAGACGTCTTAGGACTTAGATTAGTAGCATTGTAACTAAAGCTAGTTACTAGTTAGTTCTGGTAGCGTTGTTTATTGTTGTTCTATTATTCTTTTTTTGATAGGTTAGTTGTTTTTGATCATTTCCATTTATTTTATATCCTAATTGTTATGATATAGAATAAAGGAAAAAATTTAAACAATAACCTAATAAATAATCAATAGAACAACAATAACGACCGGAACTAACTACTCAATAACTAACTACCTAATTAACTTAATAACTAAATTTCTAGTAACAAATGCTACTATCTAAGACCTAACAAGAGCCCTAAGATACGTTTATCAAGCCTTTTCACCCTTTTTGTGATTCTTTTTCTATCTACAGAAAGAGCAGTGGCTTCTCAAGAGGCGCATCAAAGTATAGGGGTGTTGCAAGGTGATACAGATGACGGTTGAATATATAGCCATTCTAGAGATGTTGTAAATGAAGATAACTTTACTAATATAAATTGGTATATTGCAGGCACCACCATAACGGTAGATGGGAAGCACGGATCGGAAGGGTTTTTGGAAACAAGTATCTCTACCTTGGCACCTACAGTATAGTTGAATCTTCATAGCCCATCATAGGGATACAAATCATGCAGACATACACAAACAAAGATATTTTTCGTGTCATTCATTAACCTCTAAGAAACATCTAGTTAACCAAATCTCTGTACATTCCCCAACGCAGGCACCCAAGAAGAAGCGGCTCGTGCTTATGACATAGCAGCCATTGAGTTAACAGAGGAAGCCATGCTATAACCAACTCGACTTGAGTACTACATGAGGTGGTTAAAATCTTCAGTGGGAAATATCTCAGAAACAAAACTTGAAAAAATGGAAGTGCCAGAATCTCAGACAGTGGCATCCCTAATCTAACTATTCTCCAATAGAGGAGCCAATCCTTGGCCCTCCACAGCAGTACCTATAATTCAGATTATCTGAATTCCCTCAAAAAGTAGCAGTGTTTGAAGATAAAACATACCAAATCTCCACACACTAAGTCATTTCTTCTCCCACTGCCACTTGGGCTCCTTTCCGCTCAACAATATTTAGAGACTTAGTTGAAAAGAATTTGAACATATCTGGAGATGAAACTAATGGGGAAGACATAAAGGGTCAAGCAAACAGACAGCAAGTGATGATGATGGAGTTGGATGAGATCTTCTGTGATGGAATTGGGGATATCCCTTTCTGAAACTCAAAAGACAACTTAGAAATACAAGAAAGAGACATGTACTCGATATTTTTTTGAATTGGCTAGATTTTAAAAGAGAAGTGTCAGTCTTCGTAGCCAAGGTGAACAAGTGCTATAGAATTCACAGCACCATCACTAGAGGAAACATGTAGAAACAATAATTGTGAATTCCTTCTTTGTAACATTGAATTACTTCTATGCATAGATCTGAATAACTTTCAGTTTTGGACTGAAAATAAAAAACTACTTGGTTAAAATAATAAGCTTGATTGTCCCAGAATATATACATGCAGCCATAGTTAACAAGATCTAGCCTGAAAAAAAGGCACCACCCACAGCTCATCTAGAATTAAAACCCTTGACCACATGTTTTAGTGCAAATAAATCATGTATGACACATTTGAAATCAACCAGTAACATATAGTAAGGTTTTTATTTGGAATAAAAATCATGACTGTAGTGTTTCTATCTTAAGACTTAAGAGGTCCAAATTTAGGGCCTTTCCAACCCAAAGCTAGCTTAAGAGGTCATGATTACTCAAACCTTATAAGCACTACTTTGATCGTATCTCTAGTCGATGTTGGGTGTCAACACACCATGGACTAGAATCTAAAGCACGGACAAATGTGGGTGGAAATAACAGAGATATTGGCCCAATAACAGATAAGCTTGGATACCGTCTTAAAATTTTGAACTTTAAGCCTAACTCTAAAAGCCTAGAATTGCCCAAGTCGTACAATGACTACTTTGGCGACGTCTCTAGTCAATGAGGGATCTCAATTAAGCTAAACGGTGTGTTGCATGATGAGCAAAGCACACACAGATAATTTTGGGTGGGGGGTTAACTCCAAAAAAAGTTGTCCCCAAATAATTTTTTGAATTCTTAACGTTTGCAAACAACAGTTCCCATTTTGAAGTGTAATAGGCAGGATTGAAATATGTTTTTTCAACCCTAAAATAAATAAATGTTTGTAATGAACGATTGAACAGTGTTCAATGTTTCCACTGATAAAAACAAACAAGATTAAATGAAGATCAACTTTTGTAATTTTTCAAGGTCAGGGAGAACATGTGCTACCATGCACGGTATTGGTATCCAGGTTGATATGTTAACGGATACAATCATACAACATATATTATTCATATCAAAAAAGGAATTCACGAGAAAGAAACTGTTTGTGTGTTTTCAGCTATGGCACATAGTACATCTTTCAACCACTTAAATACTTAGAGGTACAAAAGCCTACAAGCCTTCATCATGAAAATGCTGTTGAAGCATTGGGTTCTACCACTCATGAATTCTGCACTGGCAGAACATAATTCTATCATTCAATTTGAATCTAACTTCAACCACCAAACTAGGAGGTGCAAAAATCAGGTAATTGATCACTAGACCACTAATATATTACACAAGCTGCAACCCAACCTTGTCCTTAGATAAAGCATCAGAGTTGCTATATCATTTTATTATAGTTTTAATGCAAAATTAATGAACCTTAACATGTCTGAAAATCGAAAGCATGGATGATGCGGCCAAAGGGATGATCGCTGGTAAATTATATGTAAATGCTTGAATTGCTTTTTGTTCAACTTCATGATGAATAACGTTTAGAGACACTGCAGCATGAAGATTCCCAACCTATTCTAGAATGAACCCATAAAGAAACAAGAAACCACAATTATGTAGTTGATCCCGCTTTAATAAGTCACGGCAAGTGGGAGGCAGAAGCTGCAGGACAAACTAGGTCACTTCAAATTAAAAATTGGGTATGTTGCAGTTTGGGTATATTTTTAGTCATACTACGGCAATACTTAATGCGGTGACTGTCATGGTACTGTAGCACGCTACTGTTCATCTAATGTAGCCCAGGTACTCTAAGTCTGCGACGATGTTAGTTTTAATTTATACTCTGTTAGTTGCTTTCATTCAAATATTATTCTAGTAATTTACAGGAGCCAGTTCACATAATTATCAATAACAAAACTTTCATTAGCTGTCTTGGATGTTTTAAGATCCGATTGTCTAATCATTTTCTTTTGTATTTCTCTTATTGATGTGTTCACATATTTAAACTAGGATTTCCAATCTACTAGTGTTCTTCTATAATACTCATGCCACATGGAAATGATAAACTTATATCATCATACTGTAAGGTAAAGATACTCCCTAAAAAACTGTTTACAAAGCAACCAAAAGTAGGAAAATATCAAATACGTCTGCCATACCTCTTGTACAATGATAGCATGTAGTGCTTTCTTAAAATCATACAAAACTTCTGTCCTGTTGTGAAGCATCAAAAATTGCTTCCTTTTATTTCTGAAAATTTTATGTCGCTTTTGCATAAAACATAAGAGAGGGCGAGGAAGCCGCGGCAGAAGTTGAGGACCGAGAACCCATGGAAAGGGAGGGTCCCTTAAAGCACACGAGAACGCCTCAATTTTCTTGAGAGGCATGGTACAACCATGGGTGAATGGCAAACAGATCATGATCAGAAGACCTCAAGTAAACAAAGTCTCTCGTAATCCAAATGCGACAACGCAGACACTGCCTTGTTGAGCTTGTACTTGAAAAGGTTCCATCTCTGAACAAACTCATCGTGCTGATCTGCCCTGATCAGATTCCTGTCCCCACCGTGCATCTCTATAGACTCAGCAGAACACAATAGCACGTCGTCACACGTGTAATTCAACGATGTCAAAAGAACATTCCTCTTGCAGCAATCCTTCTGCACAAAAGACAACGACGAAATCTCCGAAAACGGACCAAACGGCGTCTGCCCCATACTCCAAGTATAATCCACCAAGTACTATTATGCAAAGGACTCCAATTTAAATGTGTCGGAGAAACCCCCCACATACTCTGAAGAACTGATCCAACAATAGGTCTCTCAAGCTCCCAGTATGCACAAACACATGACGTCCATTACAAGTATAATCACTCACCGTCTGAGTATTCCTAGTCTAACCGCAATCACATATCCTTAAAAGCAACACTCTGATGATACCGATCCAACATCAACAACAAAGTGTGATCCAAATCAAAAAATAAACAGGCACAACCCTACCGAATCCTCCTCAGGAATCCCACCGATTTTCCTTATCTCATCAACATTATCAGACAAAATCTGATGCAACCTCTTAGAATCCAAAATACTCACTCACAATCAAGTATAATTATCAACAAAAACCTCGAAGTATACGAATTAATCGACCTAGAAACCGCAAACGAACAAATGGAACACTCGTCATATTTAATATCATAAACCTTAAAACTCAAACTTTGATCCCTAACAAAACCTTACCACTACCATCACTCTCATCTCTAAAAACTCTTCTCAATCAGTTTCCAATCCAATCCTTTCATATCCCTATCAACTCTCCTCACCGGAATAAAACATGAATAAACTGAACAACAAGCTATTCTCAAAAAAAAACAGGAATTCTCAAGAGAAGGAGTTAGAAAACCTGATAAGCACTCCGAACCAGCGAAGCGAGGTCGGCCGCAAATGCTTTCTGCGATTTCGGCCGGCCGTGGAGTGTAGCAAAAGATGGAACTCTCCTTTAGGTATAAGCCATCGCCGGATATCGCCGGACCGTAATCGACGGGACCGGCGGATAGATCGATCCAGAAATAACGTTTTTAGAAGTCCAGAAAGTTCCAAGACAGTTAGTGAAACCGGGAGAGGAATTATCCGACGCGGTGGAGGTATAGGTGTAAGCGTAGGGTTTTAACAGTGTTAGTGATAGGATCGGTTTTAGGTTTGGGGAGGTTAATAGGTAAAGATGAAAGCCTTCAGGTTTGGAAGATAAGGAAAGGAAATGTCGTAAATGATTTTATCGATGGAGGAATAGGGGAAGGGTAGGAGTGAGGTTCGGAGTGGGGAAGGAGTGGTTGGAAGAGTGAGGTTAAGGTTTTGGAAATGGAATTGGAGAGGTTTGGGTTTGGATTTGGTGAAGTGGAGGTGGAGAGTATGGGAGAGGGAGAGAGTGTGGGAGAGATGAGAGAAAGGGGTGATGACGTCGAAGGGAGATGGGAGACGAGAGAGATAGGAAGAGAGGAGAGAACGTGTGTTGGGAGGGAAATCACCGATGAGGTGAAGAGTGAGAGAGATTGGGATTGGGGAGAGGGAGAGAGAGAGGGAGCGAGGGTGGAGATTGGAGAGAGATTTTTTTATGGTGGATGGGAGAGAGGTGAAGGAGTCTTGTGTGGATTGGGGATCGATGCGAGATTGGTCTGTTAGAAATGAGTCTAGACCTATGATTGGTGGTGTGATGGCGATGGTGGTGGTAGTTAGCGCCACCAGTGTTAGTAGAAACACGGTGGTGGCGGAGAGCGACATGGGGGTTTGGGTTTTTTTCTGGAGAATGAAATGAAGTGAGAATGATGATAGATAGTTAGATTGAGTGATGTTCTCTCCTTTGGAGAAACGCGTGTTGGTGAGTCAACTACTAATACTAATACTTTCTTTTTAGTATTTACCTTAAAAATAATAATAATAATTTGCACTTTTTAATACTATCATTTTTTCTGTTGAAAAATAATTATATATTTTTTCTTCAAATTGCAAGTAAACTACGTGAATTATTTCACCTTAATCAAGTTTGGTGTTAATTAATAGATTGTTTAGATGTGCGATACAATTTACTTTTTGAAGCTACAATTTGGAGAGGAGGAATAAATCTGCAATGCTATTGTGTTTTTATAGATTTCCAAAACAGTGTGTTTGAAAATCAATTATTCTAAATTAGTCTCACAATGAAAGAGAAGACCTACTTCAGAGAAAATTGATGCTAATTGCTTCAACAATGATTAAATGTGTCTTTGAAAGTTTCAATATTCCACGATATCATTGCATAGTGAGTAAAAACACTTAATCGAGTTATAATCAATTATTCATCAGCTATTAAGTGTGTTGATTGAGCGGTGGACAATTATCACAGTGAGTTTGAAACTCTCTCACCGTAATTTTTTGAAGCTCTAATGTTTAGCTTTTAGTTACTTATAATCTCTTACAATAAATTTTTGTGATTTCAAACATATTAAGGATAGAGTAACTCAATTTAAATTACTTAAAACAGAGAAAATCGAATTACTCTTCATCTATCAACCACACAAACCATCGTTCGCGCGGGTTTTCGTCATCTTTCGTCATCCTCAAGCCTTTTTCCTCATAGCGCGGTCGTCAACAGCCTTGCTCAGCCAGACAACTAGATTATGGCTATGTTTCCGTTTGCTTTTTTTCATTCAGTTTGCTTATTTAAGTTAACTTTGCTATGGTTTGATTCTTGTGTAAGACGATCCTAATTTTTCAACTAATATGCTTTTTGTCAAAATATTGTAGACTAAAATAGTAAAGTGAATTAATGAAATCTCTTTTAAGGACAAAGTTATTGATTATTATAGTGTAATAAACACGAACCACTGTTGTCTAAGTTGAAGTGAACATTGAGACATGGAGTTAAATATGATCATGCAAAATGCAAAAAAGACGTATCTTAAATGGAAAATCAAAATGAAAAGAACAAAAACAAAATAACAAAAGAGCAAGCACAATTGAGTTCTTTACAACATATAAGCTTACAACTGCAATGTATCATTTTCCCTACTACACATCAATGTTAACCACGAGAAATAGTCATGGATTAATCCATGATGACTATGCTACTCTTTTACCATACTCAGTTCCTCCAACAATGTCATCTCATTGGTGACTCCATCTCTGACACTAATTTTTCTATTCATTTTCATTCATTGGAACAACAAAACTAAAAGCAAAATAACACTGATAGAAAGAGCCATTGACAGTAAAATAAAATGTCTAGCAGAAATAATTATAGAAGGAAAAAAAGATCAAATAACTGTAATATTCTTTCTCATCAATGCACCATTTATATTGAATACAACAATTCAAACAGTAAAGTGCTCATGGATCCTCCTGGTAATTACTGCTCTCAGCACAAAGCCTCTAGCTCCCCGGTCTCCATCTCAGAAATAATGCAATAGAAATAACAATTTTGAAAGTTTTTTGGGACAATAATGTAAGGAACTGAAAAATTTGCAGGTTAAATGTAACCTTTGACTGCAATAAAATATGCATGTTACAGGGAGCAACTATACATGTACATGATGTAGGCAAGAGGCCATGTATTACATGAAGATTCTGCTCTACTTCAAAAAAAAATTGTAAAAGCATACATTAATCCAAAACTCATAAGTTAGCAGCGAACAAAAACTGGTCAACTCTTAGTCCAGCCCGCATTCGTTTTCTTGGATTGCCTTCTTCAAAGGTGCCCTGCATACAAAAAGGAAAACAAAAGATAAAATATTTGCTGAAGAATGCTTGAAGCACATCAACACATGCACAGTCCACATCACAAATATTTGCAATTTTTAAATTTAACTAGAGTGGTTCAAGCAAAATTACACCCCTAGGGTCGCAATCATGCAAAACATGGCATAGAAGAAGACAGAAACAAAAAAATAACAGGATACTGCACTTGCATTTCATCCAAAATGCAATTTATAATTATAAATGGATTGATTCACACTGAAGACAAAAAATACACAGCACCAATGAATAACATGGTTTGCAAAATTTTACAGCCAGTATTGGTTCTAAGGATCAAAATGCTTGTCAATGAGTTAAAGTGGAAAAAAACTAGTAAATGCATAGATCAGTCATAATATGAAGAAACACGTACCCCTTCATCCATCACAAAATCTTCGGATGGGGAGGTAGTAGATTCGGATCTGCATTTAGCATGAAATAACAGGACCTAACTGCGACCTGTCCATGCCTGCCGTTATCCATTAGGCGCATTAAGGGTATACAGCTCCTCTATACATCCACTCCTCTGTTTCATCACTGTAAAACTCATCAAAAGGTTCTCCACATAAATGCACATGTATTCTGGTCCTCTTGCAGCAGGAAACTGCCAACTCTTCATCTTCTTTCTTTTCCTCAGTGGTTTCGGTTGGCAAAAAACCTGGGCTGATTCAGTTCCCAATGCCCTGCACCCTAAGCCACATGCTCTCGCACTCACAAACCACTTGCGAGAGGGCTTCTGTTTACGGTTTTTAGACATACGATTCTTAGTCACATGCCAATCCATGTGACTGCTGTGCATCTTGGGATTTGAATCGGAGACCACAAGTTGTGCACTGTCTAGGAAGATCACCATATAAGCACTGACTGCAGATTCATGACGAACCTTCAGAATATCCGGATCAAACTCAATTCCAACAAAAATCTACAAACATATAACATATTTTAATTACAAAATTTATAAAAAATGGAAGGAAAATGGGAATATAAAAAATAAACTTATGATAGATTTAGTTACCTGTGTAGGGGGCTTGATTAGCCAATGAGATACACCTTGGGCCATGAGTGAACTAATCAAATTAGAATATCCAACACTTGGCTGTTGGCTTGACAAAAAGGACTAGGATTGGGATGAGGGTACCATCTGGGATGGAGCATGTGGGCGTTGAGTAAAGGGTCGCAAAGCTCCCCCTGGAAATGTATAGAGTTGTTTGCGATTCTTGGCCGGCAAAGAGTGGCATAACATGGTCGTGATTTGCATGGGGGACTAATAGCAGCACCATGTCCTTGCAAAGAGCTCCTATACGCATAAATTGTGATGCCAGCTGGATCCTGAGATGGAAAATAACTGTAATTGTGGTGTTGGTTCCACTGTTGGCGGGTTAGATGAAATAGACCCACCTAGCTGATAGGTAACTGAATGCAGGTTTCTTTTACTGATGTCATTGTTCTCACACTATTGCAACGATGTTACATGTATAGGAAAGGTCTAATTTAGACCTGACTCACAATGTTACCATTAGCATTTATTGATAAATGGATCCTAACAGGATTCTCAATGGAATACAGGATTTAAGCTGGGAGGGCGAAGACGTTGCATATTTAGAGAGTGTCTTGCTTCGAAA
>PGTU02000666.1:0-14106 GCA_002896215.2 Cicer echinospermum | reverse complement strand
AAGAGGCATCTTGAATTTCATTCACTTTTTCCTTGCGTAGCTTCATAGGTACCCTATAGAGAGAAGTATAACTTAATTTGATCCTTTGCAACCACTAGAGATCTTTGGGTGATTTTACATATACCTTCACCACCACCAAAGTAAGTGTGATAACCCTAATATCACAACAAGAAAATATGGATTTTGTGAGGGACAAAAGCCCTCACAAAGGGGAAAAACAGCCACAAAGTAGGCATTTGTTACGGCCTTAGGCATCCATAAATAAGGTGGTCACAAACCTTTGTGGCGGCCAAAACGGCCACCAAATGAAAATTTCGTTGTCTTTTGTGAGGGCAAAGGCCGTCACAAACGCCTATTTTTGTGAGGGCTTAGGCCGCCACAAATGCCTCACTTTGTGAGGGCTTAGGCCGCCACAAAGGATAAGCTGATTTTAAAAAGTTAAGCTTTTGTGGGGGCCCAGACCGCCGCAAATGCTTTCCTTTTGTGAGGGTTTAGGCCGCCACAAAGGATGTTAACCCAATTAAAAAATAAAATAATTTGTGAGGGTTTAGGCCGCCACAAATATTAACTTATTAAAAATTATTAATTTTTTAAATTTGAAATTAATTACTAAAAAATAACTATTATAATATAATAAATTAATATGAATATAAATTAAAATATTAAATTTAAAATTACAATACTATAATTAAATTTAAATTAAATTAAATTTCAAAATAATAATATTTAAATTTAAAAATATATATTAAATTTTAAAATTAAATTTAATTAATACTGTTTATATATAATAAACTAATATCAAGTAAATAAAAAATTATAAATTAAAAATATAATATAATTTAACATATTATCATTAAATTAAATTAAAACATAATAATATTTCAATATATATAATTAAATATTATTGAAATGAAAATTTAAATTTAATATTAATAAAAATTAAATTTAAAAATTAAAATAACATGATTGTATATAAAATATAAATATTGATAATAATTAAAGTAATTACTACCAAACCAAATAAAACATTCAAAAATTATTAAATAATGTCTTACAAACCAATAATTAAACATACAATAATTAACTAGGACAAGATAAATATGTGTTCATACAAACCAAAAATTAATTTTGGAATTTCTTCAAATTACATATCAAATCCTCTAATAAATTCTCTGATCAGTCCACTCCACCTCATTATTTCTCAATGTACCAACGCAAAATTCCTCAAAAAGTATTATTATTTGTGTTGGAGGAGCAATCATGGTTTGAAATTGGGATTTCATCTTCATTCACCACGACTAGTCGAAGAGGAGCTATAACGATTGAGGTTGATTTAATCTGGGTCTGGTCAAGGCTAGCTGTTGGCATATGTTGGTCCGTATGCAGTTTTGACGTGGTTGATGTTGAGGAACTTGATGTGAGATGACGGACATACTGATATTATGAAAATATGTTGTTGCTGAAACATTGATGTTGTTGTTGTGGAGACAGAGTTTCAGAGGATCCTGTGTTGCTGTTGGAAGATTTGGAGGCGGTTGCTGCTGTTGGGAGTATTGAGAGTAATTTTGTTGCTGTTGGAATAGTGGTTGTCGATGCAATATTGAGGCCGATGCGAGAACTGCTGATGAAGCAAGAGAATATGAAAATTGTTGTTGTTGAATTGTTGTTGCTCGCTGAAACTGATGATGCTGCTCTTGGAACTTTTGTTTCCATTCGTCATTCAATTTATCAATTCGCTGTGTAATCAGCTGTATGTGTCTTTTCTTCTTGCTCAACTTGTCATTGCTACTTTAACTGGTCAAGACTTTATCTTCGCCGAACGATGAGAGATCTATACAGAATAGATGAAGATCTCTCAGTACTGAAATATAGCCTGTTGGACCTTTCACAAATGTTGATGATAATCCGGCACCTCACGCCTTTTGTACTTGCCACCACTGATGTTCACTAAAATTGCAGGTTCTTATTGTTTCGCGCTGCAAGGACCATCTTGCTGAGCAGGGAGGAGAGTAGCTTGATGATCATCCATTCTTTCATGGAATTGTTGAAGTTGTTTCCTTTTATATAAAAAACAAAAAAATTAAAAATTTCAATAGTTAATTTAATATATTAATATTTTATTAGGGACTAATAATAATATATATATTACCTGAATCATTTTGAATAATTTCATACCAGTATACTTCATTGTTTCAGATTAACAGAAGATAGCGAGTATCTCTGCCTGAGTGACCTCCCTTTCAAGTTGTTTTTTCCTAAAATATAATTAATGATCAAGTTTATAAGTTGGGTGAAATGTGATTTGATTAATGGAATAAAAATTAAAAATTATATTATAAAAGTAATTACCATATAATATTTAATTTCTCCAGCAGACCTGGAACCTCCCTTATGGGTATTGGTACCCCTCTCAGATGCTCTATTAATCTTTGCTTTTTCTTTCTTCTATTTGTAAGCATCTGTGTTCCATTTCCTCTCCAACGCACTCCAAACATTTTCACCAATTCAATTCGGGAGTTTTTCCTCGCCCTTATTACGTGCGTACGCCAACATAGATGACAGACGCTTGGAAAAGCGATGGTCAAAAGAAGTCAAAACTGCAGCATCATGCTCTCTTTTTCAAGTACATTTAGTCTGTTGTTTGTTTAAATTTAAAAAATATTAAAAATATAATTCAATTGAGCAATCAAATGTATAATTAGTAATTAAATAAATTAATCTAATCACTTACTTTGAAACAATGTAAAAATTGATCAACTTCGCGAAATTGAGGTGTCTTATCCTCTTTTATCTCACCCCAAGACAACCATGATTTTTTATATTTCTCTTGTATGACTTCAGCACTTGCCTTTGCAGATGAAATAAAAGGAAGATATCTTCAAAGTTTACATGCAAATTAAATATAAAAATGAATTAATAAAATAATGTAACATGCAATAATGAAATATTTATCAATCATAATTTAAAATAGTTTACATACCCATCTTCTTCTGGAATGATGACAATGCGGTTGTAGCAATCAACACATCCGGGTTCCATTATTTCGTCTATGGTATAAGGCTCTATAGGGACCTCAGGATATAGAGGAATAGCTCCACCACTAGTATCAATTGTCGCATCGGTATCTTCCTACAATAGGACAAACTAATTACATGGGTGCCCATCCTGACAAATCTCCCATAAGTGCGGAAATCATTTTAATGATCACCTCAATGCAACTCTCATATAAGTTTCATCTCCGAGTAATATCTATGTCAAGGACACCACTCTACACTCTTCAATCGTCAATCAAAGGTTGTAAAAATATCAATACCAGTTGTAGGATTAGAAGGACTTGGGATCACAACAGCTAAGACAATATAAGGTAAAACATACATATCAGGAGAAAGATTGTAAGAGTAACAATAAACGGCCAACAAGAATAAGAGTAGACGATGATGTATGTAAGGCGTAAATCCATATGGTGGATAATCCAAGTCTTTACATTGCGTGGATTGACGCAAAAATCCAGATGTATTTGATCAAAGTGTTTCCATGCCTTACATCAGACGGATGTCGCAAGTCACTTGAACTCTTTCTATTCTCATAATGCCACATCATCTTTCCTGCAGTTTGTATTGATGCAAACATTCTCTGCAATCTTGTCCATCTGCATATAAATGCACTCTTATTTCATCTTCACTTTTAAACCGTCTACTTCGACATAAACAACATGGACATCTCATTCCCTTAGCAAAACATTGTTTAAGACCCTTCCTTCCAAGAAAATTCCTATCGTACATCCAACTACGGTCTATATCCATATATATGTGTGTGTGTGTATATTATATATATAAGTTATTATCGAAGAAATTAAATAAAATATATAAATTATCGTGATGTGTGTGTAATATATATATATTATATATATATAATATATATATTTATATATATATATATATCGATGTTTAATATATTTATTGCTTTATTTTCAAAAGCATTATATATAAATTTTGACATACTTTATATGTCAATTAAGGGAGCATTTGCAAACAATATAATAAATTATTATCAAGACTATAATTATATAAACCAAAATAAAATTTTAAATGATGTTTAATGAAATTTTTCATAAAATAACTCCTTATATATAAAAAAAAATAGAGACTGTTAAAGTATATAAATTTTTTGTACGAACTCAACTACAACTCTTTTAATAACTAACAACAAATATTAATATCATCAATTTTAATAATGTTTATTTAAAAAATAGTTATATTAAAATCAATAAGTTTTACATGTGTTTCAAATTTTTATTTATTGTATATTATGTAAGCAACATAATTTCTATAATTTTTATTTATCATATATTATGTAAACAACATAATTTCTATAATAACATTTCGAATGACGAACTTTTTATATATTTTAAAAATAATATAAATATATTTATAATATCACATATTTTACTAATCTATATTTAAAATGTATAAAATACTAACTTGATGACTCACTGAGCTTAGAACTCTTCGAAGTAATTAACACAATATCAGCACTGTCAAAATAAAAATTCAATAATATTAATTACATAAATAACTTTAAATCAAAAATAAAAATAAAAAACTAAATATATAATATAATATAAACTTACCAAAATTCAAGCAAGCTTGGAGGAATAATTTTTGTAGAGAGAAGGTGGAGAGAAAATTTAGAAAGAAGGTAGAAGGGAAAAATGATGAAGGAGTGGAGTGATATTTATAGAATTTGGTTGATCCTTTGTGGCGGCCAAAGCAGCCACAATGAGCAACAAATATATGGCTTTTGTGGCGGCCAAAACGGTCAGAAAGGCATGCGTTTGTGGCGGCCTGAGCGACCACAAATGGCAACGGTCCTATTGGGGTTTGTGGCGACCTTTGCAGCCACAAAAGGTAACGGCTATAAGCGTTTGTGGCGGCCTGGATGGGCACAAATGTCAACGTGACTTTGGGATTTTGTGGTGGCCTTTGCAGCCACAAAAGGTAACGGCTCAGGCTTTTGTGGCGGCCTTTGAAGCCACAAAAGGTAACGTCACTTTGGGATTTTGTGGCGGTCTTTACCCTCACAAATGGTTGATTTTGTGGCTGAAAATGCCCTCACAAAAATCTTAAAAATTTAGGTGGATTTTGTGGCTGCCTAAGCCCTCACAAAATCACAACATTGTTGTTTTGTGAGGGCTTAGGCAGCCACAAAATCCACCTACATTTTTAAGCTTTTGTGAGGGCTTTTCAAGCCACAAATAAAGACCAATTTCAATTTTTGTATTTGTGAGGGCTTTTCCGGTCACTAATTTGTGAGGGTTTTTTTCGGCCACAAAATATTTGTAAAGTTGGCCACAAATTAGGGGATTTCTTGTAGTGTATCCAAGACTTTCACCGACATTAAATTAAGACGAATATCAGAAACATGTCTAACATTCTTCAATTAAAGCTTGCAACCAATCCTAGTTTCAACCAAAACATCTCCTATACCGGTAATTTTACATACTCCTTCATATTTTATTTTTTACCGTGCCAAAATCACCAACAATGTAAGATGAGATGAAATCACACCAAGGAGTAACATAATTGAGCACCCAAATCAATATCCAATTGATCGTCATCATAAACAATGTAGACATGACTAACAGATGCAAATGTTGTTGTATCTTTATCATATTTTCTTCTTCTGTTTTCATCTCTTTCTCTTGATTGATCTTCTAAGGAACTGAAATTTCTTTTTAGGTGATCTGCTTTGCCCAATTGTAGCATATCACTTCCCTTCTACTCTCGACTTGCGTTTGGACATGCTTACGACTTTCAGAGTTGTCGTGTTTATGGAAGTCGACTTTCAGAGTTGTCGTCTGGACCTGCAATATCTTCTGTTGTCAACTAATTCACTGTATTCTAAAAAGTACTCACATGTTCTGCCATTGAATCCTCATATACTGTATTATATCACCAGCTTCTGAATATATAATGCTCTTTATTTGCACATTCTTCCGTTATCCAACTCGTTCAATTTCTTCATATTTTTAAAGCATCTATTTCCGTTTCTACTTGTGGATATACACTTAGATCCAATATTTCTGTCAAGGCCACTGTCTTTCTATCATTTTTCTTCAAGTCAAGGTCAAATTTATATTTGGTTTCACAGTGTACCTCCAATAGGATCATACAAATATTTACTATATTCATGTCTTCCATGAGAGTCTTACAAAGTGTTTAATTAGAAGTGTGATTTTAATCATATTCAGACATTTATTTCCCTTCATCCATTTAATGCACAACCAAACCAACCGAGCTATAGATACTCTTTGTGAAAAAAAAACTAGGATAAATCTCAATAATACAAATATTTTTCCTCGTCGTGCAGAAAAATTACCCAATAGAAAATACAATTCCATAGAGCTAATAACAATTGACAAAAAAAATAAAATATAAGACAACATTTTTAACGTAGGAAACTTCTCTCAATAGAGAAAATAAAGTCAATGCAAGTCCAGTAAAACCTTCAATTATAATATTAATGGATACACCAGAGTGTATAGTTAACTAAAGCTAGACACGAAGATATCAAACTTTATAAATCATTTTAGTTCATTTGAGAAAAGGTTTTCTTCCTAGCCTACGAACAACTAGATCATGAGGATACTTTATTATTCATTATGGCATTTTGGAGCTTGTGAGAAAGGCCGAAACAACAAACTTTGGGATAACAACCTCACACTTACGGCCAATATAGCTGACTAGGTGCATGAAACCTTCTTGAATGGTGTACAATCACTACAAGAAATTATGTGTTTTTGCTAGGGCCAGAAGTCTTAGGGAAGGCTAAAAAACCCTGGGAAATGAAGCAGTTGGCAAGGGGCACTAGGTGAGAAACCCATATCTAGGGATGAAGCCCTCGCAAAATGCAAAAGGGTAATTTTCTTAGGGGCCAAAGTCCTGCAGAAAGCACCAAACAACATCTTTGCCTAGGGCTATGACCCTTACAAATTTTAAGTGTAACACAAGTTCCTAGGGCTCTAATCTTCACAAATTTATGTGTATGAAACATTTCTAGGGTTTGGGCCTTTGGAAATGATCTCGTTATTAAAATTTTGTTTTTGAAATTTCGTCCCTATAAGTTTTTAGTCCTTAATAAGTTTTGAAATTTGCGTTTTTAGTCCGTGTTAAAATAAATCACCATTCTTTAGTTCCTATAAAATTGTTATGCAAACATTTTTTAGTTCTTGTTGGAAGATCAATATATATATTTGAATGGTTTTTTTTGTATACATGTTGTTTACACCCTATATAAAGTTCCTCTTACAAAAAAATTAGCAAATATTCTATTTCTAGTCTATATTTAATAAAATTTTATATTTAATGTATGACATTTAAAAAAAAACATATTTAATTCATTTAAGTTTAAAAAATTTAAATTTGTATGGATGAACTTTTAATAATGTTCTAAATATACTTGCAAAATATCATTAAAAACTTTAAAGATGAAAAGATGGTTTAGTTTCACCAAGGGCTAAAATAGCTTGTAAAATAATTTGTAAAAACTAAAAAATGTAAATATTATAGAGAAGCTAAAACTTATTTAACCATAAGAATTAAATTATGTTTATTTATAAAAATCATAAATAAAAAATCATTTATTATACATTTAAATTTAATTATATATTTTTTTGGTAAAAATTTCAATTATATATATAATAATTTATTATAGTTATAAAATATTCTAATAAATTTATTTTAAAATTTATATAAAATTGAATCAATTTTTATTAAAATATATAATATAATTTTTTTTAAATTTTAAATAATTTGCTATATATTTAAATTTAAATGTTTAAAGTTAGAGCTGATTATATTTAAATTAAAAATTTATTTATTTAAAATGATCACTAAGACATAAATAAATATGAAAATGAAGCAAAATAATAAAACATTAATTAATGTTCCAATAATTCAAAACAAAATAGAATAACAATAAATTAACAGAAGACTTTAGTGCAATATTTTGGTAAAATTAATAGAAGCTTGTTGGAAATAATTTAACATATCATTTTAATATTAATATCCTAATTAAGATTCTGATGTTGATACCAGTAATAGAAAAAATAGATTATTCGATATCTTAACAAAAGACTGACTTGAGACTGAATTGCGTGAATCTACTGTTTGATATATCCTCATGTTCTTGTTGTATCACGTTGACTTTTTAGATGTTTTATGTTCCATCTCTTGTTGAATCTATCAATTTTAGCCCTATACTACCATCACAATATGTCGACCACTCTATGGTTGTAGTTAGATGAAGACTTGGGCACACAAATTTCACATTTTGAAATATAACATAAAATCACATTTTCCAATGTATATAACATTATTAATATAAATTTGAATATATTATTTAAACAGTAAGGAAGAGTGGTCTAACTTATCAATTTTTTCTCCTTACCAAATATATAATGAAAAAAAAATACATAATATAAAATATAAAATATTAATTTACATACTAAGATAATAACAATGATAGTGAGAAGAAGAGTAATAAAATAGTAGAAAAGAGAATATAATGAAAATGGAGAAATTAGAAAAATGAGAGAATGTAAGTATAGAAGAGATGAGAGTAGAAAATAGAGATCGAAAAAGAAGCGGCAAAGAAAAGAAAGAAGAAGAGGAGAAGAAAAGAATAGAGAAGAGAAGAGAGGAAGAAAAAAGTTGTTCGCATAAGTTTTTGGGTGAGGGCTACAACCCTAAAACATAATCACCTGCGTACAAATAACGAGAGCTATAGCCCTAGGAACATCGTGATGGAATATATGTTGATAGGGTTATGACCTAAAAAAATACCTACAATGACATTGGAGGGCTAAAAGACCCTAGCTATTCTCCTAGGGTTGAAAAGTCTTAGGAATGTCCCTGGATATATTGTGTTATCTTGTAGTGAATACGGAGGCTCAAGCATCAGCCCCATCCCCATCCCCAACCCTTTTCCACTCATGTTCTAGGTTCCCCGCCAGTTTAGAAAAAAGTCTCTCATGCATATACTTTGACATGTAACTCAGCTTCATAACAACTCTATCATGGGATTCATGATTTGTTGTGTGACGACATGAGATCCTTCATTGTGAGCAAGACAACGTAACAACTCTTCAATTGGCTCAATCGTTAATTTAACTCTTCCATTCTGTCATTTTGGAACAGATAACAAGACTTTAATGGACTATTCTTTTGTTCCTCTTGTTTGTAGAATTTGAGTTTGGGATAAATTTTAGCCAATATTATTGTAAATCATCTTACACTCTCACACAATTACAAAGTGTCTTTCATAATTTGTTAGGAGCAAGTCATATAGGACCACTCATAGCTAACTAGAACTCCTTAAATTTTAATAACATGTGTCCTTTTGTTAGGAGACAATGAATAGCTCAAGAGCATTCTTATCTACACTAGTATATTTTCTCATACTTCCTATGAGATTCCTATGTTTTTGTACCCATATATCATTAATTGAAAGTAACTTAAGTTTCTATTGCTAAATATGTAAAAACATATTCATGTCTAAAATTAAAACATACACAAATATAATCGAAGAATTAATATATTATTGTTTAATTTAATATCAATAGATCACTTTTTGTTATATTTATTTTGGAAATGGATATTATTAACAAACTCTAAATACTCCTATTATCTTCTAAAAACATATTATCTATTTTTTTATATTTTAAAAATAACATCAAATACGTAAACCTATATGATAATTGATTATTAGTCTTATAAATAATAATGACAATGATTATTAGTTTATATCTAATAAAATAGCCACAACTGCTTTTAGCTAAACAGAAAGACTACGTCTGCTTGGTTTATTCTTTTGTTTTCTTGTTTTCTTTTCTTCGTTTAATTGTGTGTTTGGTTGCGAGGAGAAAGTGAAAAGAGAGAAAGGGTAGAAGAGATATTTAAGGAGAGAAAAGGGAGACAGTGATATAATAGATGAATTATTGTTTTGGTATTAGATAAAGAATTAAGAATTAGAGAGAAAGAAGTGTTGATTATTTTTGAAAATACGATAATACCCCTTACATGAAAATTAATTTATTTTTTGTTTGAATTTAATTAAAAACTATTTAATTTACTATCTTTGTAGTTTAATTAATTAGAATAATTTAAATTTTTCTTGATTTAAATTTAAAATTGTTTGAGATAATTAATTAAACTTCTAATTTAATTATTAATTTTGTATTGTAAATCTATTAATTAATAATATATGGATTATGTGGTTAATTCAAGTTCTGATTAGATCGAATCTCCATAAAAAAATCTAAAAATCAAATAATTTTTAGATAATAAATTAATTACATATCACTAATTGCCATTAAAAATTTGATAGTTTTAATAAAATAATTAAATTAAACCTTAAATAACACGAACCTGGTAGAATGTTGTGTGATGCAAAAAAAGAGGAATACCAACTATATAGAAGTTATTTTATGTATTTTGTATTACATTGTGTATTTTGTACTTAAACAACTTGTTGATTCTGATAAATTGTTTATGTATTATGTATTTTGTGATCGAACATATTACAACTTGTTGATTCTGTATTATGTATTTTGATAAATTTTCTACTTAAACAACTTGTATTTTGATAAATTGTATTATGTATTTTGTATTGCACTGTTCTTTTGTATTTATGTGACCTGTTTTATTTACTCTTTTTTACTTTATGACAACATATGACTAACAAAGGTGGCGGTGATAAAGGAAATGCCCATCCTACTAGGGTAAACCAAAGATGTTGCGACCGGGTAAACTTAATGAGCAACGGGATGTCATACGTCGCAACTTGTCTACCACTAGGCCACTTCATTGTTCGTCTCCAGCCCCGTCTCAGCCTCCAACATCAACTAAGATGGTAGTACCTGCTGATACTATAACACCACCATCCCACTCGTCACCATCTCCCATCCATGCCTCAACCCCTGAGGTATTTGTCTTTATGCTGACTCCAGGTTTAAGTATTCATACCATGGGTGCCTCTGGCTCACAACATTGGGCCTAACATGAGGCTTGGTAGATGAAGAATGTGGAACCAAACTTCCGATGGTCAAGAGATTAGAGTGGAAATTTGGGACCACAACCAAGAAATAGATGTATGAGAGCATGTTGGTCAATCTGGGATGATGTTCCGCTATCGGTGCCTGTGAGAGATGATAATGGAAACTCATTATTACGACCTAATATGGTAAAGGGTAATGTTACAACAATTGTTTTATTTTCTTATATTTACAAAGCATAATGTTATATGACCATATTATTTATTTAATAAATACTATTATTTCTTATATCAATGCAATTAATGCATGACCACTCCTAGCAAATCACGCATGTGCAGATGCCTATTAGTATGCCATATCAAAGATACAATTTCGTGTAGCGCTATCTTATTGGTTGGTAGTGCAACCACTGACATAATTAGACAATGAAAATTGGTTTGAAAAGTTTGCGTAAGCTTTGAATTATAAATTATATGTTTCAATTCATTTTTCTTAGCAATATATATTTATAGGAGAATTGTGTATATCTGTTTTTAGTTGAATAAGTAGCTTAGTACATTATATACTTTTTTGTTATTCGCCAGGAGAAGGTATCGTGGGATCCTTGTCATATGAATATTGTGAAACGTCTGTTTGAACAAAAGGCCGCTAAAAAGACTATCAGATATGCTTACAAAGGTGAGGAAAAAAGGGACTTCGACCTAGTTGGATAGGTGAGTGAAGCTTGGACTGGTCCTTCAAGCATATTGGGAAGGTACATCATTCAAGAACATCTCCAACCAAAATAAGACCAATCGAGATTCAACAAGAGGCGGGGCTGTTCCACATCTCAGGTCAACAGGCTCATATTGATGTTGCGATTGAGCTCGTATGTATTAAATTTACATTTACTTAAAATTAATACAATTTAATGTTATATTTCTAATTCTGAGTTGTGATCCAATATATCTTGATTTTTATTTATAGAGTAATAACCTTCAAGAGAGTTACTTCCAGATGAGTTATTTTTGACAACCCACAAGAGAAAAAATTGGCGCTCTGTGGGTTGATAGTCGCGCCATAATCTACCTATGTATGTTTCTTTATTTATGTAAATTATCTTTTATGCAAATTCTTTTATATTACAAATCAACCAAAAAATAATATGATGTCATTTATATCTAGAAGAACAGATCCCTTTATTATACACTTGTTTGTTTAATTTATTTTAGAAATTTGATTCATATATTACGTTATTTAATTTATTCCATTTATCAGGGAACATTTTAAAAAAAATTGGAGGATAAGTACAAACACAAATTGGCGAACAAGTGAAGAAGTGATAAAGAGGTAGATGGAGGGACAATACTTAAGTTATGGACTGAATCTGCAAGGGGGTCGCACTCGTGGTCGAGTTTATGGTACGGGAGACTTGTCGCATTAACGTTCGATCAGGGGGTGTGTATCGCTTACACAACATTTCTCAGAATCCTTCTAATTCTATGACTGGGATTGTCTTTAGAAGCGGAGAAGGCAGCTAGAATTTAGAGCTGAACAATTGCTCAGGATGCAGTGGTCCAAGCTCAAGTGGCTACCAAGGTCGCCGAAGAGGCTAGGGAGCGTTCAAAGAAGTTAGAGAATGATTTTGATGCATTAAAGCAATTTTTTGGAGATAAATTTGACGCTTTGCACCGTCAATCAACTGGTGGATCATCTACTGCGAGCCATCCTCCTTCGCATCCTCATTACGATCATAATTTGGATGATGTGTCGCTTGACGAACCTTAATGTCATAGTTATGCTTACTTTTTGTAGTGGTTGACAATTATGTATTAGGTAACTTTGTATTCGATACTATTTGTTATTTTGTAGTTTCAGAAGACATGATATTTTGTTATGTTATTTAATACTCTGTGAGTTTGTTATAATGTCAATGAATGACTTTTAATGTTTATTAGCAATAAATTATATTATTAAAAAAAATGAAATTCAGCAAAGCAGGGGAAAACAGCAAATTAAAAAATATTGAACTTAGCGTCGGCCACACCGACGCTACTATGTAAATTCAATTGACTTTTAATTCGACCTTAGCGTCGGCCATCCGACGCAACGATTTTCCACCCCCCGCTGACGTGGCAACTCCATTTTTAGCGTCGGATGTTTCAAAATTAAACATAGCGTAGGTGTAGCGTCGGCCTAGTCGACGCTCACGTAGCGTCGGTTGGTATTTGTTCGACGCTAATAATTAGCTTCGACCGTTTTAGCCTAGGCCCGACTCCGACGCTAAATCCTATTTTTCTAGTAGTGAGATTGCATTCATAAAGACAATGATCAATCACAAAGGCAAATTGGGAAAGTAAAAAAATAAGTACATTTATTTGTGTTTTCTCCATGATGGAGATAAGAAAGTTAAAAGGTGTAGGACCTACAAAGTTTGAGTCTCTCTTCTTTACTTGTCTAAAAACAAAGCAAGTTTATCATTTCTCTTCAACTTCTCTATTCTTTAACTCTTTCTTTCTTATTTCTCTCAAACCAATCAAGCCCTTAAGTGAGATGATTTTTAAATATAATATCATTTATTGAAATTATTTTTTTTTTAATTATCTATAATGTAAATAAGTGATTGTCACTTTCTTTTTTTATTGTATTGTCTTAGTGTACTGTTTTTTATTTCATATTTATATACTTTATTACATTTGTAAATAGTTTGTTATATTCAATTCATCATTTTTTTAGTTTAATTACTTTTTATTTTCTTTTGTCTTAGAAAAGATGGTAAATTCCACTATAAATAACTGACACAATTGTGAGATCTCGGATTCGAATATGAAATAAAACGTCCAACATAATAATATCGATATTTATTAGTTAAACTAAGACATAAAAACCGATTTAAATTAAATTAAATATTATTATTTTCTATCAATGTAATTTTTATGGATATAAATAAATATATACCTTTAGTAAAAACAAAGTTATGACAAAACTGTGGACACTCATCTATAATCTTTACTCTAGTACTCTTCTTATACTGATTTTGAGCACTCTACGTTTATTTTTCCTGTGTGTGCTTT
>PGTU02000659.1:0-12111 GCA_002896215.2 Cicer echinospermum | reverse complement strand
TTTTCACTTTTGTGGAAATCTGGGCTTTGCCCTCAGATGAGAGTCAGGACGGCCCTACTGGTTCGTACCCTACGGACAGGGATGGAGATGGGAACGCTTGACTGCTGTTGTGTTAGGAGGATCTCATGGGGCGCGTGGAGATTACTCAGGGTGTATAGCTTTTGGGTAGGATGATCAGATTAGGCATGAATGTATAGGGACTAGAGGTCCTTCCTTTGGTTTGGAGTATTTTAAGTTTTGGAAAACTGACTTATACAAATATTATCAGTTTGATATCATCTTGAATGGGTTCCATGTACCATTTGATGTTTATGTAAAAAATGTTTTGGATTTATAATTGGAGAAACTTTCCGCTGCGTAAATTATAATGACTCAATTATGTATCCAAAAGCATTTCTGATTTATTTCTCTCCTGTTTTATTTTAATATCCTAAAAAAAATATACCCTCGCTTTGAAAACGGGGTGTTACAACTCGCATGGAGCGTCGTAGAGGAGTGATTTTAGCTGCGTAGATAGGAGTGCACTTGAGCCGAAGTTGGTGTAGTAGGCGAGTGTATAGTGGTGGAAGAAAGGTAGACAGAGGGAATAAGTTAGAACTTCTTGACTAGTTGTTAGAAGAGGGAGAGCAGAAGAGGTGTGTGGTGGTGTTGGGACCGTAAGGTAGTGGAGAGGGTGACGCTCTATGGATTGGTATGAAGAAGTGAAGAGGGGGTGGTGTACAGGGAGAGGCCATTTTTGGCGTGCAGACATGTTTGTTCGAGCCATGGTTGTTTGGAGAAGACAAGATGATGAAGAAGATGAACAGTGGAAGTGGTATTGAGAGAGAGAGAGAAAGGTTAGTCCAGCTTTTGGGGAAACGAAAGTGAGAAAGAAAAAAAAACAGTTTCCTGACTTGAGAAGATGGAGAGAAAAAGGTGGAATAATGATGAGTATGCTGCCAATAGTAACAGTTTGTAACCTAGGGAAAGATGAAAAGCATTTTGGGGGATTGAGGAGTGTATGTGTCAGCACTCTAGCTTCAGACAAGGGGCACGTGTAATAAATGCCAAGATTTGGTCTTTTTTTGATTTTGAAGGGAAAGCAGATGTTGTTTTTTCCAGAACGGAGAATGATGAATCGCAGAAACGGAGCTGATAAACGATCTCTGTTCTGCCGAAGCAGATTAACCAGAATTTTCTGGATTTTTCATGATTTCTCATTTTTTCTTTGATTGAATTAAACTATCCTCCACAGAGGCTTTGGTAAAAATGTCAGCAAGTTGATTTTTAGTATCAAACAAGATTAATTCACGTCTTTCTATTGACATGATCACGAATAAAATGATGTTTTATTTCAATATATGTTTTGACTAGAATGCTGACTTGGAATTTTTGGACAAATTTTAGCCACTTGTATTATCACAATTAATTGGATACTGGAATAGCCTTACAGAGTAATCTTGAGGTTGCATTTTAATCCACAAAACTTGTGGAACAGCAGTTTGCCGCTGACACCATTATTCGGCCTCAGTTGTGGATAGTGCTATGGTGTTTCCTGTTTTTCTGCACGACCAATGATTAATGCTTCGCTAAAGAACTGACATGCTCCACTTGTGCTTTTTCTTTCAACTTTGTCTCCAGCATAATCAGCATCACAGTATGTTTAATATCAAAATGTGAACTTTTTCTTCTTGTTGATTGTAGCCTTGAGCTACTAATCTTGCTTTTGTTTCTAACAACCTTACCTTCTTCATCAAGTTTGTTTCTGATACCCATCGAGTACCAATAACTGTTTGATCTAATGGATCTGGTACTAGAGTCCAAAAACTTCATTTTTCTAAAATTGCAGAAGTTCTTCCTTCATGGCATTTACCCAAGACTGACAGTAAATAGCATCTTTTGATTAACTTTGGTTCAATCTGAGATATCATTGTCATGCTGTCGTCATCATTCTTTGAATGATTTTTCTGTTCGGATTCTATCAGCCGTGTCTCCAATTAATCTGAGTTTGAGGATGATCTCCAATTGTTTTCCAGCTTCTTTGGTTGGAGAATGAAACGGAGATTGTTTATCAATCTCTGTTTTCTGCAGACTGATTTGCTGCTGTATTTCAATTTGAGTTTCTTCTTTCCTCATCCTTTTTAACTTATGGTCTAAGTCATCGAACTCATCAAACAATACATGCATACTTATTTCAACAACATTAGTTCTCAAATTGAACACTCTATAAACCTTTAGATTCGGTTGAGTATCCAAGAAAGATTACTTTATCGGATTTCGCGTCAAAATTTTCCAATAATATCTTTGTTGTTTAAAATGTAACAATAACACCCAAAAATATGAAAGTAAGAAATGTTTGGTTTTCTGTTTTTCCAGATTTCGTATGGAGTTTTGTTGATGATTTTTGTCTGATAGATACACGGTTCAAGATATAGCAGAAGTGTTTTATGGCTTCTGCCCAAAAAATACCTTCAACATTGTTCTTCTAAAAAGTTTCTTGCCATTTCTTGTAGTGTTCTATTTTTTCTTTCAACAACTCCATTTTGTTGTGGAGTTCTTGGCACATGAAAAGATTGTGAGATATACCAAGTTCATTCAAAAAAAAATTTGAATAGGCCATTATGAATTCTCCTCCATGATCACTTCTTACAGAGATGATGTTGGAGTCCTTTTCATTCTCACCTTTTTACAAAATATTTTGAATGATTCAAAATGCATCATCTTTATGTTTTAAAAACCAAAACACATGTAAATCTTGAGAAATCATCAACAATAACAAAACCATATTTCATTCCTCCTAGACTTGTTGTTTTGACAGGCCCAAATTAATCTATGTGAAGTATTCAAGAGTTCTCCTTTGTTGTTACAAATCTTTTGTATGAAAGTTGCTTTTGACTTTGCTTACCTTTTGCACAAGCTTCACAAATTTTCTCTTTCTTAAAATTAAGTTTTGGTAAGCCTCTAACAAGATCAAAGTTTTGAAGATTTTTGAATCGTTTTCATGCTGATATGACCAACTCTTTTATGCCAGATCCATTTATCTTTATTGATTGATATTAAAGCATTGATTCATCAGTAATTCTTCAAGATATAAAACATATAAATTTTTCTTTCGCTTTCTATGAAAACAGAATTTCTCCAGTTTTAGCTTTCTTGATTTTCACTACCTTTGGCTTGAAAACGACTTTCCGCATCCATTATCGCATAACTGACTTATGCTTAATAAATATGTTTTAAACCTTCCACATTATTGAACATTATTTATTTTGAGCAGAGTTTGTCTTACCAATGGTCCATTTACCTTTTAATTTGAGGCTTGATCATCATTTCAAATGTGACTGAAACCACCATCCTTCTGATGAAGGTTATGAAAACAGTTTCTATCTCCTGTCATGTGCCTTGGACAGCCACTGTCCAAGACCAGGCTTTCTCTTTGTATTTTGAAGAACCAACTGCATGTTGATATTATTTCAGTTTTAGGTACCACTTTGTTTTGGGTCCTTGAGGGTTGTTTTTATTGGGTATTCATTCCCTTTTTAGAACAGCTGTGTTGTTTGTTAATTTTGAAATGGGGTTTAACAGTATAGGATTTGAAAGAGTTGAACTTTGGTTTAAGGAGTTTGTCAATTACGTATTTTCTTACACTTGTAGTTTTGAACTTTCTCAGTTGTGAGCCAACCTGGAGAATGTTCTCCGTTTGCTGTTTCTTTCTTTGACACAGTTTTTACAGAATGATTATCCTTTTTAAAAGAACTTCTTCTTTCAATTTTTTTCATCTTTTTTCTAAAATAACAGGCAAATTCCAGATGTCCAAGTTTTTTACCAAATATGAGCATCTAGTCTTGCATTTTTCTTCCTTTCGTTTCCTGGGACAAAAGAAGTTTTCATAGAGTTTGTTTTTTTGAGTTTGATTGAAACAAAGACCAGCTTTATCAAAAATTCCTATTGAGATCCCATGATTTTATATGAAAGGTTTCAGTGGCTTAATAAAGTTTAGTAATCTGTTTGAGAAGTTCATTTTCATTTTTAAGACGAATGTTCTCCGTTTGTAGTGCAGAATGTTCTTGACATTCTTGACTTTTCAAAAAAATTTGTTTCTTTCAATCTTGGAAATCATTTTTTTAACAGATTATTTTAGCCTGACTTTCTTCTTTCTCGTTATAGAACTGTTCTTTCAGGAGAACTACATTTTTTAATAAGAAGATTTGAGTGTCATTTAACAAATTACAAATTCATTTCCCATTTGTTGACATTAAATGACAAGGTATAATTATTACCTCTTCTTCCTCTGTTTTTTCCATCAAGCATATGTTGGCTTCTTCTTCTTCTTCTTCTTCTTCTTCTTCTTCTTCTTCAGTTTCTTGATTCCTCTGAATCATCCCATGTGCCATCATGATTTCTTTTGAAGGGAAATCGTTTTGGTGGATTTCTGTTTGCTGGACATCTGCTTTGTAGTGTCCCAATTTGTTGCATCCAAAACATGTGACTCCTGACTCTTGTCAATCTCTGTTTTAGGATTTTTGTTTTGAAATCCCTTTTTGATTTGATCTCTTCTTCTCCATCATTCTTTGTATTCTTCTAGTGAGAAGCGCAATTTCATCAGCATCTCCTTGTTCATTTCTTCTGATCTTCTTCTACTGGGTACTGTGGACTTTATCTTGAGAAAGCTTCAGTGCTATTGCCTTTCCTTTCTTGATTTGGTTTGTCTTCCTTGCAACAAGTACATTCATGAGCTTTAGTGTTCCCAATTAGTTCTTCCAGAGGCCAGTGATTCAAGGTTCTTGGCTTGACTTATACTGTCATTCATTGGTCTCCAAAATGATTGGAAGGCACCTCATGATTTTCTTACTCTTCTTGCACAGTATAAGCTTGCCAAGGAGCGCATTTCATTTACTATTGTGGTGAATCTTGAGTACATTTCATAATAGTTTCTCCTTCTTGCATTTCGAACAGTTCGAATTCTCCTTATACCAATGTTTATTCTTGTTTCTTTTGACATGGCTTTGTTCCTTCATGATGAGTTTGTAGTGTATCACAAACTTCTTTTGCAGTTGCGCATTCATCTATCCTTTCACTTTCTTCCCTGCTTAAAGCACATTGATAAGAATAATTGAGCTTAGAGTTTAAAAGTACCTTAGCTTTGTCATCTGCTGTCCAATTTGCTTCCCTTTTTAAGGCAGAATTTGATCATCTTGATCAAACCCTCTGGTGTGAAATCTCCATCTGTAATGATGCGCCACATTCCTGTGTCTTGAGATTTTAAGAACAACTGCATTTTATTTTTCCAAAATAATAGTCTGATCATCAAAGAATGGAGGTCGGTTTGAGGATCCTCTTCAACAATGTATTTTGCTTTCGACATTCCTTCTAGATCTTTCTCTAACACTTGTTACGTGTTTTTGAACTTTTAGAGACCGAGCTCTGATGTCAATTGAAGTAACAATGTCAATTTACAAGAAAGGGGTGTTTGAATTGTAAATATCCTTTAAAAATTCCTGTTAAAACTTAAGAAAGTAACTCAAGATTGATCTTGGTTGGTTTGAAAACAGAAAAACGGAGAACGTTCTTGGTTTTAGAAGTAAAACGCGCAGAACGTTCCTTGATTAGTTGAACACAGAAAATCAGTTATGTTTTACTTAATTCAGTATGATAAATAGAGAGATAGGATAGAGAATACCACACAAGGATTTTATCCTGGTTCACCCCAACGTGGGTTACGTTCCAGTCCTCACACCGTGAGATTTTCCACTAAGTGTAAAAAGAGCTTTCTTGAACTTTACAAACGCTAGTCTTAGATCAACTTGATCTATTTCAACCTCTAATGCTTTCTTCCCAAGAAAGCAATACCAGCACTATCTAAACTGATAGGAAGTAATCTTAAAACAAACTATAAAGAAACTCTTATAGTTTGAGTTTTACAATTGATTGTTTTGACAGAATCTGAAATTTATCAACTCTTGTTTGAGAAATGATTCCTTTACAAAGGATCTTAATGATAATTGCGCAAACTATTTGATAAGTAAAAACCAGCAACTGTTTTGCAGAACAGTGAGTATGAATTTCCTCTGTTTTTGCAGAATTTCAAGTATGTATGTGATGATTATGGGGATTTCGAAGCACTTGAATTTCTTGCTTAGAATCGGGGATAATGGCCTTCTATTTATAGCTGTAGATGTACTTGAATGAAGGTACAAGAGCTGTTGGAGAGACTTTGCTTTTTGACTTGAACATTATTTCAGAATAAAAATAATCATTCTATTGAAATAAACTTTGACTTTAATGGTTTAGCATTTAAAGCAATTTATGTCCTTTCTTAGAAGTTGCTCTTGACGTTTCTTCATTGATCTTGGATGGTACATTATCTGCTCTTGAGTCTTGAGTGTAGCTAGAGAAGCGGTTGGGAGATGAATTGCAGATCACAACAGAGAGAAACAGAGCTGCTGTCTCTGTGCAAGAGAAAACGGAGAATGATTAACGTTCTTGGTTTGTCAGTTTGAACTTTCTTGAGCTTAATAATCATTCTGGACGTTCCCGTTTTAAACGTTCTGGATTTCCTTGTTATTGTCTTGTCATATGCCCAGATTGATCGAACTTTCTTGACATTTGATTTTTGGAGTTTGTAGACTGTCATGATTTTTGTTTGCCTTTGAGTCCTTTGATCTTTGAGATCAAATAACCTTTTTGAGTCTGGATGATTCCTACTTGTTCCTTGCCATGTACTGATTAGTTATGAATAATTTCTAAGGCAGACTCTTTGTCAAAGAGATAGAAAAGGTTTGTCCAATATGTTGTGATGGACAGTTGTTGAAGCTGAAGATCATTCTCTGTTATGATGCAGAATGATCTTGTTGCTGCTTTTCTTGATTTGCTTGATTCTGTTCTTAATTAAATCCACTCAAAAACACATGTTAAATTAACATAACATTTTAGAATCAAAATTAACTTTCTTAATTAACTTTTGTTTATTTTCATCAAAACTTTAATTATAAAGTTTGTCTCAACAAGAAGCTATGTGTATACTTCTTGCATATGCATCCCATAAGCTTATTAAATTGTTTCAAATGGATGTTAAAAGTGCACTTTTAAATTATTTTATTAAATGAACAAGTTTATGTAAAACAACATCTGGGATTTGTAGGATCAATCAAAATCAAATCACGATTTCAACTTACAACAAGTTCTATATGGATTGAAACAAGCACAAGAGCTTGGTATGAAGATTAAGTTCATGTCTAACTAAAATGGATTTTCAAGAGGAAAAATGACACCGCATTATTTAAGAAAGCTGAGAAAAATGATTTTCTTATTGTTCAAGTATATGTTGATGATATCATCTTTGGATTCACAAATGAAAAAATGTGTGAAGGATTTTTCAAACTCATGCAAAGTGAATCTAATGAGCATAATGGTGAGAATATTAAGGTATTTTTCTTGGACTGCAAATATGATAACTTAATATGAAAATCTATATTTTATTTTGTCAAGAGAACATACATTAAAAATGTGTTGATTAGAATACAAAATGAGTGAATATCAAAAATATATGAGAATTCATCTACTCTCATGCATCCATCTTCTTCATTAGAAAGACGACAATGAAAAATCTGTTTCTGAAAAGGAATATAAGAGGAATGATTGGAGTCTCTTTGCTTTTCTTAACTGCCAGTAGGCCCGATATAGTATTCGCAGTAGGATTATGTGCTTAGAATTTCAATTTAGCACCAAAGGAAAACTCATTAACAGCAGTAAAACGAATTTTAGATATCTTGTGGAACCACTAATCTTTGGCATTTGGTATAGAAAAGTTCTCATTTTGATCTTATAGCTTATTGTGACGTTGTTGATTACATTAGAGATAAATTGAAAAGAAAAAGACTAGCGGAGCATGTCAGTTATTGGTGAATCCATTGGTAGCTGGTTTGCAGAAAACAATTACCATTATAGCCTTATCAACAAACTGAAAGTTGAATATGTCAGCAGCAAATTTGTTGCTCCACAAGTTCTTTGGATCCTAAATCAACTTGAAGACTTCTTGTAGTACTCAAGCATTTTCCAATTTTACTGTGATAATACTAGTGCAATCAATTTATCTAAAATTTTCCCCCAAATACAACACTCTTAGATCAAAATATATTGAAATAAAACATCATTTTATTCGTGATCATGTCAACAATAAAGATATTGAATTAATCTTTGTTGATACACAAAATCAACTTGCTGGCATTTTTACAAAGCCTCTAGTTGAGGATAGTTTCAATTTGATCAATGAAAAACTGAAAATTGTGAAAAACCCAGAGAATTCTAGTTAAATTCTGCTTCTGCAGAAAACAGAGAATGATAATCAATCTCTGTTTTTCAACCAACATTCTCCCCTGCGTCATCACTTTCTCTCTTACACAGAAAAGGCAAAAGAGCATTGACACATTGTCTAAGGCATTCCGGTCCCCAAACTTTCTTCTCCTTTCCAAGGTTCAAATAATCATTGTTTTTTCTCTTCAAAATCAAAATTCTGATTGACAACTGAACCACTTCACATTCTTCATCATCTGAAAAAATAGCAACTGAGACAAAACCTTTCATCTTTCTCCTCAACTCCTCTCTCTCAAAAATCTTTCTCAGAACACAACAATGGTACACACTAAAACATCAGCACACAAAAATGCATATCCCTACTCACCATCATCATCTTCACCATTTTCAAACTCCATCAGTCGTTCACCCTCTCCACCACTAAGACTAACTCCACCACCAACTTCCTCTGATACAACATTTTCAGATTATCTGTCATCATCCCCCGAAACAAACCCTAATCCCATCAACCCAAATCATGTGTCCACTGTCCTTCCACCTCTCTATACATGCCCTCCTCCAAATCTCGCTCAAGTTCCTCCTCACTTACGAAATCCCACAACAGCAAAAAGACACTATATGCGTATTCAAGCAGGCATTGGAACTTCAACAGCTTCAAACATCAAACCATCGCTCTTCATCATCTTTGATTCTGAGACTGATGAATCATCTGACACACCTCCTTACACAACTCCAAAAGATAAGGAA
This sequence comes from Cicer echinospermum, assembly GCA_002896215.2. Classification (NCBI taxonomy): domain Eukaryota; kingdom Viridiplantae; phylum Streptophyta; class Magnoliopsida; order Fabales; family Fabaceae; genus Cicer; species Cicer echinospermum. The sequence goes on along the minus strand of PGTU02000659.1, from coordinate 3,075 downwards.
ATCACCCCCGACAAAACCCATCACCCCGTCCAAATCTTCATTTTCTTTTGAGCCCTCTCAATCAACTCTTCCAAACCAAAAACGGAGATTGATAAATAAATTTTTTTCCTCTTTCAAAAAACCATCTCAACTCTCTTCTCAATCCACCAAACCAGCACCATGTTCCATGAAAATCAAAGCTACCATCACCATTGCTCAATTCCTAGCCAAGAATAATCTCAAAAACCCACAGAGAAAGAAATCACATGCCCCTAAACAGAACCTAAGAAATGATGAACACCCTTCTTCAAAACGTTCTCATGTTCCAGAACGTTCCCCAACCAATGAACCCCCAACATCACCAAATCCAGAATGTTCTCCAGTCCAAGAACGTTCTCGAGTTCGTCAACCCTCCCCTTCTTCAGTTCAAGAACGTTCTCCAGTTCATGAACCCTTTCCCTCACCAAAAACCAAACATTTTCTCACTTTAGAACGTTCTTCGTCCCCATCCTCAGAAAATCTTCTCCGCAACCATATCCTCCATCCAAAAAATCCAAACTTCACAACACTCCCCTCATTCCTTCCAAAATCTCCAAACATTTCAAAAAAAAAAGGGCTCAACACCCTGTTGGAGTTGGAAGAGTCTTTGTGCTGGAAAATCTAGTTGTGGATGGAAATGCAGTCAAACATCACACTGATGCTTTAGGTTGGACTTCATTTCTGCAAACATTTGAATGTTATTATCCAGATATGATCAGGGCCTTTTACTGTCAAGCCAAAACATTTCCTGATAAATCCCTCATAGTCTCCACTATCAAAGGGATTGAAATCAGGTTGACACCTGATATTTTGGCTACCATTCTTGACTTCCCAATAGAAGGTCCTACTATTTTTGGAAGCCAATGGTATGTTGCCCTGAACCTAAAACAAACAGAGGTGCTCTCTGATTTGTTCCAAGAAGGGTCAACTCGCCACCTCTCCACTTATCTTAAACCCTTTCCAAAGGTTTTCAACAACGTCAGCCAACATGCCATACTTCCCCAATGTGGAAGTCATGAGTATGTATCTAACAACGATGCTTTGGTCATCTATCACCTTCAAAATTGCAAACGCCTCAACCTACCCCATATTTTCATCCACCATATGATCACTATTGCAACCAAAGATTACAAGAAGAATACAGTCCCTCATAGGATGATTCTCACCAAAATCTTTAGGTATTTTCAAATCCCTCTCACAAATGAAAAGAGTCTCATTAAAATTTCCAAGTTTTCCTCAAAAAACATAGCTCGTATAAGGAAAACCACATCAGAAACACCTACTTCAGCATCGTATTTCCCACCAAAATCACTCAAGAGGAAACGCTCGGCAAGACGAAGAGCTGCTCCTACACCAGCCCTAGCTTCACCACAACAATCACTTGAACAAACCACATAAACAGTGGTTGAACATGCTCAAGAGCGTTCTTTGGAAGAGCTTCCCAATCCTCCAACTTTCTCTGTTTTTCCTCAACCATCAACCCTATCCTCCACAGACTTCCTCTCCTACTCCCAAATATTACACTCTCTACCACATGAATTTGGTACATTATTGCCCAACCATCATATCAGCACCATGCCTCCTCTTTTTCTTTCCTCACAAAAAACCAACTCTTCCATATTTGTAAATAAGTCAGTTTTTAATCTTTCCAGACACTCCTGGCCCATCCATACGACAACCAACATCATCTGATCCATTACCTCAAGTAGCAACCTCTTTTGCCACTCTTCCATCAATCTCCATTTCCCCCATTCCCTCGACCACAAATGTTGCTGCCACTTCTCAACCTTCCATTCATCTCCCTACTCCTCCTCGCATGGCTGAACCATCCAATTCTAATATCATGGCTGCACGTTAGACCATCATGGCACGCCAGCTTCAGCAGGATCAGGCGACCACCTTGTTACGAACCTGACTGACATAACCACTGGCTCCCAAATCGGGACTCACTTCTCCCCCATTTCATCCTACTCCCATTCCCCCGCCAGTCCCTAACTCTGCAAAATCCTTCTCTTCTAAAGGATCTTCTCCATCACTTGAAAATTAGAAACTTTTGCTCATTCCTTTTTGTATGAAAAAGGAGGAGAATTAAGTTAGTTTTTATTATGTCTATAGAAATCCTTTTTGTATTTAGGATTCTCTGAATATGCTGCTGCAAACTAATATTTTGTATCTTTCATTAATTAATGAAAAAACAGTTTATGTTGAAATTATATGCATGTTTCAAAATTAAAATTAGAATCAGAATTAAAATCTAAATTAACATGTTTGTCACCATCAAAAGGGGGAGATTGTTAAGACAAACTCTCAAATTAAAGTTTTGATGAAAATAAAACAAGATTAATTAAGAATGTCAATTATGATTCTAAAATATTATGTTAATTTAACTTTTACTTTTAAGTGAATTAATTCAAAGATAGGAAATCAATAAAGCAAAGAAATCAGATAAAAAATGATCAGATAAAGAAACAAGAACATTCTGGACAAAACAAAGAATGTTCTCCAAGATCAAGACTGATCATCACATCCTCAAGATCAATCAATCTCCATTAGTTCAAAGAAGATTATGCCTCTGAATTTCATGCTAATGTTATTAGTACTTGACAAGAATCAAGTAGGATCCATTATAATCAAAGAAGACATTCGAATCACTAAGATAAAAGGTCATAAATCAAGCAAGTTAAAACAATTATGAACCTTCTCCAGCTAAACTGTCAAGAAAGTGAATCAATCTTGATTTGTATAAGACGTCTAGATTAATCAAGAAGTCATCCAGAATGATCAAGACTGAACCTCCAAATTGATCATCAATCTCTAGAAAAGTTCAAAAACTAACAGTCCAGATTGATTATCAATCTCCACGATTCTAAAGAAGTTAAGTATCAATCTCCATATTTCTGCAGAAATTCATTATCATTCTCCAAACTATTTTGGACATAATCAAATCTCCAGATCGAAACAAAATCATCAACAAATATATATGAACTATAAAGGATCATTAAACACATGAGAAATATGATCAAGAATTAAGAAAAACTCTCAATCAAACAGATTTCA
>PGTU02000652.1:0-12592 GCA_002896215.2 Cicer echinospermum | reverse complement strand
ATCAAACAACTACCGGAAAACATGTGGATGAAGTTTTTCGGTGGTTTCCGGAAATGTTACGTTGAAGTTTTCCGGAAATGATGTTTTGTACCGGAAAACTTTTTTCAAGTTTTCCGGAATGAAAGTTGTGTACCGAAAAACTTGAAAGAAGTTTTCAGGATTTTTTTTTGCTTGTTATTTCTGTTCCGGAAATGTTAAATGAAGAAATTAAAAAAAAAATTATATGTATGAGGGTATTTTAGTATTTTTCCTTTACTTTTGGGAGTATAGGGATAAATGAGTGGGTACAAGGGAAAATTTTCAATTGAAAGTAATTCAATGTGAGTGTACTAAATTTCTTTCAAATTAATTTAGCAATTATATGAAGTTAGTCCTTTTTTTTGACAAAATTTATTTTTATTTAATAACTGAATTTGTTACATTTATATTCTACAAAAGATTAAAGAGTGAAATTGAAATATGTTCCTTTTTTATTCTATTTTATATTTATTTATTTTTAAAATTGAAAAATTTTATCAGGATTATACAGGAACGGATGCAAATATGTTCAATTTTTACGCAGTGCTTAGAGGCGACAAAAGTGCTACTGATGGAGGTAGCGGTAAGGTACTCAGTAGTAAGCCAGAAGATACCGTATTCATTTTCATTGTTAGTCATGGTAACAAAGGGATAATGGGTTAGTAACATCTATTCATTTTCCTATAATTTGCAATGCATATGATTAATAATTACCTTTTATTTTATATGTAATATTTTATTAATTTTCTGTAATAATAACATTCCTATGTAATTCTTGTTCTCAATCATGGTTTTTATTACTTGCATGTATTTGTGTCTATGAAAACTACTTATATATCGTATCATTGATCACCATTACATAAATTTATTAAAAATATCTTTTATAACTTAGCTAATTATATTTTATTGCTCTACTTATATTTTTTTTTAGTATTTCATTGTTTTAGAGGAAACACGTTTTAGATAATACATTTGATTCAAATTATACTCTCAAGACGAATAATTTGGTAGATTTTTGTGGATAGGAGATAGGGATGAGAATAGGCTAAGACGTCCGTTATGGGTCTATGGTCAGATGCGGGCTTATAAAAAAACTATTAGGTCTGACAGCCGGCCTATAAATATGTTTATTTATATTTATTATATATATATATTATTCCTATTTTAAATTCTATCAATTAGACAATTACTCAGTAAACATTTCATATTCAGTAGTTGTTCCATATTCGGTAGCATTCCATATTTGGTGGCGTTCAATTAGTCAATCACTCTAGTCTTCCATATTTGTTTAAGAGGTAATAATGAGTGTGTTTGGTTCAGAAAAAAAAAATAAAAAAATAAAAAAAATAACTATTATTTGACACAAAATTATTTTTTAGGGTTTAAAGGATGTTTGTTTCATATTTTTTAAAAATTATTTTAAATACACTTTTAAATAGACTTTCAGGTAAGACCAAACTTTTAAAAAGGTTAAACCAGACCGAAAAAAACATATAATAAGTCGTGGGTCAGACTTAGGTCTTTCAAAGTCTGGTCTGGTCTATTCTCACCCCTAATAGGAGAACATCCACTCTCTACTTCTCATAGGCGTAGTATATGTTACCTCTCTACGTCTTGATATTTGGAATATGTATTTTTTGTAATGTAAGTTTATAGCATTTATTAATTATGATACATAGTTTATTTTATTTATTTTATTTTTTAATGCATATGTTTATAAAGAAAAACATTTGAGATGGTAATTCACTGATAAACGCTCAGACTTATAACTTTAAGGTATAGAGTTAAAAATTATAAGGAATTATTTTTATTGATGGGAAAAATATTATTATTTGATCAGGATTGCCAGATGACAACATAATATATGCCGACATGCTCGTAGATTCATTGAAAATCAATTACAAAAAAATGGTATGTTTCCTTGAATATTTTTAACACGGCTAACTCCATTGGTTTTTCTTGTTTTATTTCAATCAATTCTAATCACGGTAAAATTCATTTAATCTATATTTAAAATAACTAAAATCAAATATTCTATATATTGCAAATATCAATTTCAAAGTGAACAATATTTGTAAATAATAAAAAAATATACCAAGATCAAAATAAATAAAAATAATTTATGTTTATACCAAACAAATACTTTTAATTGAAGTCCGTCAATGCATTGATTGTTTTATTTAATTTAATGGAATAAAGGTGATATACATAGAATCATGTAAGGCTGGGAGCATGTTGGAAGGGCTTCTTCAACATGATGTAAATATTTATGCAACCACATCTTCCAGAGCAGATGAGGATAGCGCTGCATTTTACTGTCCACGTGGAATAATGCCTCCATCGCCTAAGTATACAACTTGTTTGGGTGATTTGTACAGTATTGCTTGGTTGGAATACAGGTATGGTTAGGTTATTCAATACTTTTTTTTTCTTTAATTTTTTTCCTATAGACCGAATAACAAACACCACATAAAAACTCACAATTCTCACTCTCAATAGTTTTTTTTAATTGCATTTTGAGATTTCCAGCGCTCTTAGGGACAAAACTAAGAGTTTGGGTATATGTATAAATATATTATACTATCCAAATAATCGTCAACAATCCTCCATATTTTATTGAACCCTTCTTTATAACATCACATATAAATAGATATTACATATTTTGGTTTTATTTATGAAACAGTGACCAATATGATAGGGCAAACAAAACTTTGCTTGACCAATATGATGTTGTAAGTCATTCAATCAACTATATACATACATATGTGAACATACTATCAATTCAATATTAAATACTTGCAATTAATGTACAGACGTGGTTTAGAACACTTTTTACTGGTGAAGAGTATAGCGCTCACGTGATGCCATATGGAAATATAACTATGCACGATGATTTACTAGAAACATATTTTGGACGTGCTAAACCAATTGGAGCTAATGATAACTACCATTTCAATAGAACTACAACTCATGAGCATTCCAATAAACGATTTAATACGACAACAAGATTGGTCAGCCAACAAGATGCACATTTAAATTATCTGAAGCTTAAGGTTACTCTTATTTCGATCTCTTATTAAGATATGGATCCTTTATCGTTAGCTTTACGATGTAACCTATTGTAGAACATTAGATTATCCTTCTTAATCTTAAGATCTACAGCAGGATAACCTAATGGAATACAACAGGAAACACTGTAAAGTCGAATATAGAGTATTCAAAATTATCTTCTTGTGTGTATGTGTTAATATATAGGTTCAAGTACTACAAACATTCATAATATTTACCATTTTCTCTATTTGTTTAATTGAAATTTGAACATAAAATTTATTTCAATATTGAGAGGACAAATTTTTATGGATAATTTTAGTTGGAAAAGGCACCAGATGGTTCCCTGGATAAGTCAAAAGCTCAAATTGAGTTAGATGACGAAATTTCCCATAGAAAACATGATGACCAGAGTGTATATCTCATATGGAAACTTTTGTTTGGAGAAGACACAACCTCTACTATGATGGCAAATCTTCGTTCAGCCGGTCAACCTCTTGTCGATGATTGGGATTGTCTTAGAATGCTTGTAAGAAAAATATTAATTGACTTTTATATATATATATATTATATATATATGCACACATATTGCTTATATAACTGTTTGCTAACACAATTTTATCATGCAGAAAAAAACATATGAAGATCATTGTGGTGTCTTATCACATTATGGATGGAAATACATGCAAGTCTTTGCTAACATGTGCAATGATGGTATTTCCAAAAAACAAATGATTGCAGCATCATCTCAAGCTTGTCCTTTGAAGAAAGATGTTCCTTAAATTTTACGCATATTTTACGCATATCACTAAAATGACACTATGGTTTAATTGAGCAAAGTATAATTTTTATCAATATCGAAGTAATCCAATGTGATTGTGCAAATTTTCATGTCAATTCAAACAATCACTTTTTTTTTCAAATTAACTTAGCAATTATATTAAGTTCTTTTTTATTGGGGTACCCTTCTATGTTACAAAAAGATTACGAAGTGAAATTGAAATGTGTTCTTGTTTATCCTATTTTATATTTATTTATTTTTAAAAATAAAAATTTGTATCAGAATTATATAGGATACAATGCAACTCTAAAAAAAGTATACGCAATTCCTAAAGGCGACAGAGGTGTTGTTAAGGGTGATAATGGTAAGGTAAAACAAAATATTAAGAGCAAGAATGCATATACGGTTGTATTGTGCTAACGCATTGCATTTCTTGTTTTCTTCATTAAGGATTGCATGTTCTTTTATAGAGATCTTTTAGGTTTTTGACTATTGTCATAATTGCTAGAAATTATAATGAATCATGAAGTTTCATATTAAATCTTCTGAAACTTATTTGCCATTAAAACTTAATAAAAAAGAATCCTTGTAATGGATTCTCTATAGCTTGATATGGAGATACAAAGAGCAGAGGATGTGATATAAGAGCATATCCCAGACCTTCATACAAATAACGAATTCAGGGTGTTTAGCAGAGGATGTGCAAAAGCTTTGTCTTCTACGGAGCGTTGATCTTCATCAGAGCATTGACTTTCATCAAAGCATTGACTTTCATCAGAGCATACTTTACTAAACAAAGACAGACGATCAAATACTTGATGTTATTATCATAGGCAGACAATCAATTGCTTGTCAAGGTTATTAGAGGCATGCGATTAGAGCATTGTTTGTATTACTAGAATCACCAGACGCGCGTTTCAAGGCACGTTCACCAGACTTAAGATATGGAAATAAGACTGGAGTTTTGGTGTTCCTTTAACTTAGTTCAATCATCAAATGCAACATAAGATCATACAAGATCAACTTGATTTGGGAACTCCACACTTAATCAAAATGTTAGTGCTTTAAATTGTTCCCACAAAATAATATTGTTATCATCCAAACAAGTAAGGGTCATAGTTCTTCAAACCAACTCTGTTCTAACATTCTCCGACTTTTTGATGATGACAAACATATATTTTTTTGAACAATTTTTAATTTTAATGGAGTAAACAACATAAAGTACTACAGCAAGGCTCCCCCTTAAAATATGCATGTTTAATTCGTAAGACTAAAAATATTCTCACTGAATAGTTTATAAGCGTTAGTAAATGAAATTAAAAAAATTGAGAGTCCTCTTAAAAGTAGTTCTTCAAAAATATAGCATCCCTTTTTTGCCATTAGACAAAAAGAGAAAAGAGGATTACAAAACCAATCAAACTAAATAGACAAAAAAAATTACAAGAAAGTAAATATGCGGATTTGTGTTTGACTAAGTTGATAATATTTTTATTATTTGATTAAACTCATTCAGACTTGATGATTTACTTTAAGTAGAAACAATAAATAAAAACTAAGGAGTGCAAAAATAAAGTAGTCCCTTCACTCAGAAAAATTTAATTCACTAATTCAACAACTTGAATTACAAAGTATCAGACCCTTCAAAGCAGTCTTCTCAACCAACCTAACAACCCCATGTTTTTTAGGAACACACACACCTTTACTCTATCAACAAAGTCTTATCCACACAATATGAAAACCTTTTTACATCTTGTATTCGAATACACATCAGTGTAGTCGAATACAGATCAATGTATTTTAGCCTCTGACTTAACTTGTATTCGACTACATATGGGTGTAGTCGAATACACTTGGCCACTGACTTAGCTTGTAGTCGACTACAGATGTGTGTAGTCGAATACACTTGGCTACTGACTTAGCTTGTAGTCGACTACAGATGTGTGTAGTCGAATACACCATTTAACATTTTGCTTCAGACTTAAGTTGTATTCGAATACAACATGGTGTATTCGAATACACTTATGCAAATTGTCAAAAATATGATTTTAAATGATTTGTTAATGTTGTTTTTGATTTTCGAAAACATGTTAAATGCATATGTAAATATGAATTGTTCTCAAGTATTTGAACTATTGATTTGTATCATATACCTTTACATTTACTCATTTATTATTTGGATTTGGAAGCTTATTCAAGATGGTTTGATCTTCTTTTTGATCTTGCTGCATTGTCCATAGTTGGTGGTCTTGTCATCATCAAAAACATGTTTACATTCTCCCCCTTTTTGATTATGACAAAATGTTGTTGTGAAGAGAATGTGATGTTGAAATCTTTGCTCCCCCGTAATAGGTGCATACTCCCCCGTTGTATGTGATGATTTGAAAATTGTTTTTGAGTGCCTACAAGGTTTGAAATGCAACAACAACACCAAATTTTCTCCCCCTTTTGACATGATCAAAAAGAAGAAGAATAGAAAAAAAAGAGACATACACGTTGCGAGTAAAATCATACACAAAAGGCATATAAGGGAACAAGAATAGCAGTAATGGAAATTAAGTTAGAATATCGTAGAAGTGAATACATAATAAGTCCTGAAACGAGTAATACAAAATACACCAGAATTAAAACGACAAGGGAGTTCATAAAGCAAATATTACAGTAACACAGAATGCAAAAAGTTAACTTAGTACAAAATTTAAAGACTTAATCAAATTTTGTCGGAATGTGGAAATGATCAAGTTTGTCGGATAATTGACTAATGTCTTGAGATAGTGCGTCATGATTGCGAGCAATAGTAGTTTCAATAGTGGTGAAGCGAGTGTCGATAGAGGTGGTCAACTTGTCAAATTGAGTTTGGAAGAAGGTTTGGAAAGAATCAAGGCGAGTCATGATCATTTGATTGGAGATATAATCATCATTAGATGCAGTTTCCTCGCCATCTTCATCTCCTTGAGCAGCAGTGTTGGAGGGTCCAGCAGTGTCCGCCGGTGCATCTTCAGATGGTGGACCATGATCACCTTTATGCACAAATGCTTCAAGCTCTTCATTCCATATGATCCTCATGCTAAGCAAGACACCTAAATCCAGCAGATTTTCTTTGGTGGGTGTAAACATAACTTCATCAGAGAAGTCCACACCAAAGTGTTCCAAAATCCGTGAAACTTCCTTTGCATAGGGTAAGCCAATTGCTTCGCGAGATCCAAGCATGATAGATTTCACAAAAAATGCCCAATTAAGTTGACGACCTTCAAACATGAAATTCATAATTTGCAGTTCAAACTCCGAAATTTGGGAGTAATTTCCAGCCTTCGGAACCAAAATGTAGCTAAGGAAATAGTGTAGAAGCCGATAATCAACAGTAAGATTTCCCACACCATACCGTTGCTGGGCATATTTGGAACCTGCCTGAGCTCTCTTTTGTTCCATGGTGCGGCGATCAAACCGACAGAGAGAGACATACGCATCATACTTAGAAATATCACCCCATTCACATAAATTGTTTGGACAAAATTGTTCACCATTAAAAGGAATATTCAGAATTTCGCCAATGGTTTTGGTATTTAAACGAATAACTTTACCTTTAACGCGCGAGACTAGCAGTTTTCCCTCTTGTATGAGATTACAATAAAAAACCCTAACCAAATCTGGATAAACTGGACCGTTGTAGCCTATAAATTCTTCAACATGTTGTGCTTTAAGCAACGCAGGAAATTTAAAATCAGAGAAAGAGTCCAAAGTACCGTATTTTGGGATAATAAGTCGCTTGTCCGAGTAGAAAGTGCGAAAACGATCAATTTCCTCCGGTGTGTGTAGAAGCCGGGACAGATCCGTGATGTTAGGAGTCTTGGTTCGTTTTCGTGAGGGACCTACTGCTGCATGTTTGGTGCGTGGTCCTCGTTTACGGGCATCCATGGTGAGAAGGGGTATTTTTGGTGAAAGTGGGTTTTAGAGAAAATGAGAGAGTTGTGAGAGATTTGAAGAGGGATGACAGGAAGGAAGTGAAGAGTAATGGATTTTGTTAGGGTGGGTGAATGGGTAAGTAAGTGGAAGGAGGATGGATGAGTTTGGGAGAGAAGAGAGAAGAAAATGGGGCTGTATTCGAATACCAACTGAAATAACCCTAACTTATGTGTAGCAGCTTTTATATCTGGGCAAAAACGCGAAGGTGTATTCGACTACACCTTCTTGTATTCGAATACACATTTTTCTGGGAACGTGTATTCGACTACACATCCTTTGTATTCGAATACAGGAAATCTGGGAAAGTTTGTATTCGAATACAATCATTTGTATTCGACTACATAAGCACAGTTTTGCTTAAAAACTCAGTTTTTTATGAAGATTGCATCATGTAATACACAAATTCATATATCAAAAAGCAAGAATCAATAAGACATAAGAGATATGGCAAACTAGGTATATCATGCAATGGTTAAAGATCATTTTCACTCAAAATACCAAGTTCTCTTCGAATTTTATAAAATGAGTCTTTAGGTAATGGTTTTGTAAATATATCGGCCAATTGATTGTGTGTATCAACAAATGTTACCTCAACATTACCTTTAAGTACATGATCCCGTAGGAAGTGATGTCGGATATTGATGTGTTTAGTTCTGGAGTGCATGATTGGATTCTTTGAGATGTTGATTGCGCTTGTGTTATCACATCTTAAGGGAATGCATCCGAGATCAACTCCATAGTCATGTAATTGTTGTTTGAGCCAGAGAATCTGGGCACAACAGCTTCCTGCTGCAATACATTCAGCTTGCTTTTTACAAGACCATGAAACAAGGGCATTTCCTAAGACATGACATGTGCCACTGGTGTTTTTACGGTCTGTTTTGCATCCCGCATAATCCGAATCAGAGTATCCTACTAGGCTACATATGCTACCCTTGGGATACCATAGGCCTATATTTGTTGTTCCTTTCAGATACTTCATAATTCTTTTAACAACTACTAGATGTGATTCTTTCGAATCTGCCTGAAATCTTGCACACAAACAAACACTAAACATGATATCTGGCCGGTTGGCCGTTAGATATAATAATGATCCAATCATACCTCGATATTTGGATATGTCGATGGAAATTCCTGATGCATCTTTATCAACATATGTTCCGGAGCCCATTGGAGTTGTACCTTCTTTGCAATTCTCCATTTCAAATTTCTTTAGTAATTCTTTACAATATTTGGCTTGATTGATGAAGATGCCGTGCTCAAGTTGCTTGATATGAAGTCCAAGAAAATAGTTTAATTTTCCCATCATGGACATTTCGAATTCTCCTTGCATTATTGAAGAGAATTCTTCACATATGTCCTTGTTGGTTGATCCAAATATTATATCATCAACATAAATTTGAACCAATAAGGTGTGACCATTTTCTCTTTTGACAAATAACGTTTTATCAACTTCTCCTTTGTCAAATCCTCGTTCACATAAAAAGGTGCTTAATCTGTCATACCAAGCTCTTGGAGCTTGTTTTAGACCATAAAGAGCCTTTTTCAATTTGTAAACGTGTGAGGGATTTTTGGAATCTTCAAATCCAGGGGCTGCTTGACATAAACTTCTTCATTTATGTACCCATTGAGAAAGGCACTCTTCACGTCCATTTGATATAGCTCAAAATTCATGGAGCAAGCATATGCTAATAGTAGACGTATTGCCTCTAATCTTGCTACCGGAGCAAATGTTTCGTCAAAGTCTATCCCTTCCTCTTGATTGTATCCTTGAGCGACCAATCTAGCTTTGTTGCGAACAACTATGCCATTCTCATCTAGTTTATTTTTGAACACCCATTTTGTACCAATGATGTGTTTATTTCCAGGATTAGGAACAATTTCCCAAACTTGGCTTCTTTCGAATTGATTGAGTTCTTCTTGCATGGCAAGTATCCATTGATCATCTTTAAGTGCTTCACCAATTTTGGAGGGTTCGATTTGAGAAACAAACGCCATGTTTAAGCAAGCATCTTGCAATTTTAACCTTGTTGTGACTCCTTTATTTATATCACCTATGATGTTGTCAATAGTGTGGTATCTATGGGTTCTCCATTCTTTAGGAAGATCATCACTTTGCCTTTCAATATTGACTCCACTTTCTTGTTGTGGTTGATTAGTTTGAAGTTCTTTGCTTGGATCATTGCTTTCAAAAACATCATCATCACAAGAAATAATATTTTCTTCTTTTATGGGGTTAGTTTCATCAAAGGTTACATGCATTGATTCTTCAACTAATAAGGTTCTTTTATTAAAAATTCTAAATGCTTTACTAGATAAAGAGTAACCAAGAAATATACCTTCATCAGCTTTTTCATCAAATTTTCCAAGGTTGTCTTTACCATTATTTAACACAAAACACTTACATCCAAAAATATGAAAGTGAGAGATATTGGGTTTTCTACCTTTGTAAAGTTCATATGGAGTTTTCTTAAGAATTGGCCTAATAATTACCCGGTTGGAAACATAGCATGTTGTGTTTACAGCATCTGCCCAAAAGTATTTTGGTAGATTTGAGTCGCTTAGCATAGTTCTAGCAAGCTCTATCAAGGATCTATTCTTTCTCTCAACGACCCCATTTTGTTGTGGTGTTCTTGGTGCAGAAAAATTGTGAAAAATGCCATTTTCTTCACAAAATTCTTCAAATGAAGTATTTTGAAATTCCCTTCCATGATCACTTCTAATTGATACAATTTTGGCAGATTGTTCATTTTGGACTAGCTTGGCATAGTTTTTAAATGCCTTAAAAGCTTCATTTTTATTTGCCAAAAATAAGGTCCAAGTGAACCTTGAGTAATCATCAACAATAACTAGTCCATATGAGTTTCCACCAAGACTTTTGGTTCTTGATGGACCAAACAAGTCCATATGTATCAATTGTAGTGGTCTAGAAGTTGAAATGACATTTTTAGGTTTGAAAGAACTTTTTGTTTGTTTGCCTTTTTGACAAGCGTCACATAATTTATCCTTTATAAATTTATTTTTTGGTAAGCCTACAACAAGATCATGCTTGACCAATTTGTTTAAATGATCCATGTGAATATGAACAAATCTCTTATGCCATAGCCAAGCATCATTATTGTCGCTTACCAAAAGACATTTCATTTTTAAGGATAAATCTTCAAAATTAAGTATGAAAATGTTTTTGAAACGCTTACCAACAAACTGAGTTTCATTTGTAGCTTCATTTTGGATGATGCACTCATCTTTATTAAAAACTATCTTGTATCCTTTGTCACAAAGCTGGCTGATGCTTATGAGATTATGTTTTAGACCTTCAACACATAAGACATCTTCAATTGAGGGAGATGGTGCTGTACCAACTTTTCCAATGCCTAAAATTTTTCCTTTGTTGTTGTCTCCATATACTACATGTCCCTTTGACTCAAGTGTTAAAGCTGAAAATTTTGTTATATCACCCGTCATGTGTTTGGAGCAGCCACTATCCAGGTACCACATGTTTGAAGTCTTTTGTTTGCTTACCTACAAAATTGAAATCAAACTTTATTAGGTACCCAATGTGCTTTGGGTCCTTGATGGTTAGTACCTTTCTTTACCCATATGAAATGACCTTTTGGAACACTAATGTTTCTAATATGACATGTATTAGGTGTATGACCATGAAGACCACAATAAGAACAAGTAGGATTAAATCTACTATTAGTAACATATGTATGAGATTTATTTTGAATAATTTTCTTATTATAAAGATCATCCTTTTTCATAACTATAATCTTTTCTTGATTAGATTGACTACTCGCTTTAACAAAAATAGTTTTGTTCAAATTTGGTTTATCAAATTTTGAGTATCCAAGACCACTTTTATCATTTGAGTATCTTTGCATGTTTAGAACATTTTCCAATCCTAATTGTCCTTTTTCGTACCGTTCAATCACTCTATTTAATTGAATAATTTTGAAAGAGAGGGATTCACATTTATTGCATGCAGAATTCTGTTTTAGTTTTTCTGAATTTTTCTCCATACTATCAACTTTTTCTTGTAAACTTGAGATTTGTTTCTTTTGTGTTGATACTAGTTTACACAGATTTTTACAGTCAATAAGTAATTCTTTTATTGTGTTTTGAGCATCATTGTATTCTATAATTAATTCATTATTAGTCTTATTATAATGAGGAGAGTCTATATTACTAACCTCTTCATCATCTGATTGATGCGAGGCCATTAATGCAACATTGGCGCATTCTTCACTTTCTGTTTCTGAAGATGAACTTACTTCATTGTCTTCCCAAGTTATGTATGCTTTCTTGAAGTCTTTCTTTCTGTTGAAATTCTTCTTAGCAATATTTGGGCAGTCTGCTTTAATATGTCCTTGTTTTCCACATTCGAAGCAAGTGAAATTTTGATTTGATGTAGAATTATCTTTCTTCTTGAAGCTTTTCCTTTTGAATGTTCTATCGTTTTTAAGAAATTTGCCAAATTTCTTAACAAGAAGGATAATATTTTCATCTTCATCTGAATCATTCTCTTTGCTTTGTTCTCTTGATTCAGTCTTTAAAGCAATATTTTTGTTCTTCTTTTCTTGACTTTCATTTTGTTCTAGCCTTCCGAGTTCGATTTCATGCTCTTGAAGTTTTCCAAATAGTGCAGAAAGAGACATCTTGGATAGGCTTTTCTTTTCCGATATTGCTGTAACTTTTGGTTGCCATGCCCTTGTCAATGACCTTAGTACTTTTAGATTTAGTTCATCATTTGTGAAGATTTTTCCAAGTGCTGTCAAATGATTG
>PGTU02000651.1:0-12615 GCA_002896215.2 Cicer echinospermum | reverse complement strand
CTAAAACCTAAAACCTAAAACCCTAAAACCTAAAAACCTTAAAACTAAAACCTAAAACTAAAACCTAAAACCTAAAACTAAAACCTAAAACCTAAAACCTAAAACCTAAAACCTAAAACCTAAACCTAAAAACCTAAAACCTAAAACCTAAAACCTAAAACCTAAAACCTAAAACCTTAAACCTAAAACCTAAAAACTAAAACCTTAAACCTAAAACCAAACCCTAAACCCTAAACCCTAAACCTAAAACCTAAAACCTAAAACCTAAAAACCTAAAAACCTAAAACCATAAAACCTAAACCCTAAACCCTAAACCCCTAAACCCTAAACCCAAACCCTAAAACCCTAACCCTAAACCCTAAAACCCTAAACCCTAAAACCCTTACAACCCTAAAGCCTAAAGCCTAAAGCCAAAGCCAAAAGCCTAAAGCCTAAGCCTAAAGCCTAAAGCCGAAAGCTAAAGCGTAAAGCCTAAAGGCCTAAAGCCTAAAGCCTACTAAACCCTAAAACCCTAAAAAACCCTAAACCCTAAACCCTAAATCAAAGCCACTAAACCCCAAAGTTAAACCCTAACCCTAAAACCAAAAACCGCCCCCCCCAAAAAACCGGATGAACCTAATCCTAAAACCTGAAATGTAAATCAAGTGACATGCACTATATGTTGAACACATTCATTAACAACTGAAATGGACAACAACAAAAAAACATAACCAATTCCAACAATGACCTTAAATTTTAATATATTGAACCTTTGGCATTAGTTAGACGAACTACACTGTTTTAGAAACAAAAAACTGGACTAGATTCCACCTAGTAAACAACAAAATGACCTAAAAACTAATATCCATTTAGAAATTATGCTTTTAATTATATCATGAAATACATTGAGTAAAACATAAATGTACTAGAATGACCTAGGCCCTAAAACTAGAAAACCTAAACCCTAAACCCTAAACCCTCAAACCTAAAACTAAAACTATAAAACCTAAAAACCTAAAACCTAAAAACCCTAAAACCTAAAACCTAAAACCTAAAACCTAAAACCTAAAACCTAAAACCTAAAACCTAAAAAACCTAAAACCTAAACCTAAAACCTAAAACCTAAAACCTAAAAACCAAAACTAAACCTAAAACCTAAAACCTTAACCTAAAACCTAAAACCAAACAACCTAAAACCTAAAACCTAAAACCTTAAAACCTAAAACTAAAAACCTAAAACCAAAAACCAAAGTCCTAAAACCTAACACCTAATGACCTAAACCCTAAACTAATCCTTTTACCTAGTAAAGACCAAAAATGAACCTAAAATATTAATGTATTGAGACTTGTACTTATTGGACAAACAGCATATAAAAGAACTAAAATTGACAGAAAGAAACATTGACAAAAAACAAAAATGACCTAAAATCAACAATCTAGAACACTTATGCCACTTATTCGACGAACACATTCGATTCAGAAACAAAATGGACTAGATATGAAACTAGACCCGTAACCCTAAACCCTAAACCCTAAACCCTAAACCCTAAACCCTAACCCTAAACCTAAAACCCTAACCCTAAACCCTAAACCCTAAACCCTAAACCCTAAACCCTAACCCTAAACCCTAAACCCTAAAACCCTAAACCCTAAACCCTAAACCCTAAACCCTAAACCTAAAGCCTTAAAGCCTAAAGCCTAAAGCTAAAGCCTAAAGCCTAAAGCCTAAAGCTTAAAGCCTAAAGCCTTAAAGCCTAAACCCTAAACCCTAAAACCCTAAACCCTAAACCCTAAAATCCTTAAGCCTAAACCCAAAACCGTTAAACCCATTAAAACCCTAAAACCAAACACCGAGACCCTTAATCCTTAAAACCTGAATGTAAATCAATGACACTTGCACTAATAGGTTGAACTACATTCAATTTTAAACAACTGAAATGAACAACAACAAAAACATAACCAATTCCACAATTTGGACCTTAAATTAATATAATTGAACCTTTTTGCACTTATTAGACGAGACTACACTGTTTTAGAAACAAAAATGGACTAGATTCCACCTAGTAAAACAACAAAGATGACCTAAAATTTATGATCATAGAGAATTTATGCTTTTAATTATATCATGAAATACATTGGTTTAAAAACATAAATGTACTAGAATGACCTAGGCCCTAAAACTAGAAAACCTAAACCTAAACCCTAAACCCTAAACCCTAAACCCTAAAACCTAAAACCTAAACCTAAAACCTAAAACCTAAAACTAAAACCTAAAACCTAAAACCTAAAACTAAAACCTAAAACCTAAAACCTAAAAAACCTTTTTTTTAAAAACCCCTAAAAATAAACCAAAACCAAGTCCTAAAAACCTAACACCTATACCTAACTCCTAAACCTTAATCCTACCTAGTAAAGGACAAAAATGACCTAAAATATTAATGTATTTGAGACTTTTGTACTTATTGGACAAAACTACATATAAGAACTAAAATTGACTTGAAAGAAACATGACAAAAACAAAAAATGACCTAAAAATCAAAAATTCTAGTAAACACTATGCACTTATTCGACGAACTACATTGATTCAGAAACAAAATGACTAGATATGAACTAGACCCGTAACCCTTAAACATAAACTCGAAACAGCCAAAAACTAAAGCTAAACACTAAACCCTAAACCCTAAACCCCAACCCTAAACCCTAAACCCTAACAACCCTAAACCCTAAACCTAAACCCTAAACCCTAAACCTTAAATCCTAAAACCTAAACCCTAAACCCTAAACCCTAAACCTAAACCCTAAACCCTAAAACCCTTAAAACCCTAAACCCTAAAACCCTAAAGCCTAAAGCTAAAGCCTAAAGCCTTAAAGCCTAAAGCTAAACCTAGAGCCTAAAAAGGCCTAAAGCCTAAAGCCTAAAGCCTAAAAGCCTAAGCTTAAAGCCTAAAGCCTAAAGCCTTTAACCCTAAACCCTAACCACCCCTAAACCCTAAATATTCAAAGCCTAATATCCCAAAACGTTAAACCCTAAACCCTAAAACCAAAACACCGATGACCTAATCCTAAAACCTGAAATGTAAATCAAGTGACACTTTTGACTAAATAGGTTGGAACTACATTCATTAACAACTGAAATGGACAACAACCAAAAACATTAAACCAATCCACAATGACCTTAAATTTTAATTATATTGAACCTTTGCCAACTATTAGACCGAACCTACACTGTTTTAGAAACAAAAATGGACTAGATTCCACCTTATGTAAACAAAAAATGACCTAAAATCTATATCCATTAGATGCTTTTAATTATATCATGAATACATTTGTTAAAACATAAATGTACTAGAATTGACCTTAAGCCCTTAAAACTAGAAAACCTTAAACCCTAAGACCCTAAACCCTAAAGCCCTAAAACCTAAAACCTAAAACCTTAAAACCTAAACCTAAAAACCTTAAACCTAAAACCTAAAAACCTAAAAACCAAAAACTAAAAACCTGAAAACCAAAACCAAAGTCCTAAAACCTAACACCTAACCTAACTAAGCCCTAATCCTGGTTAGCTAAAGCAAAATGACTAAAATATTAATATGAGACTTTGTGTACTTATTGGACAAACCTATAAGAACTAAAGACTAAAGACAAAACAAAAACAAGACCTAACCTAAACACTATGCACTTAACGAACTACATTGATTCAGAAACAAAGGACTAGATATGAACTAGACCCGTAACCCTAAACACCCGAAACACTATAAACCCTAGACCCGAAACCCTAAACCCTAAAAGTCTATATCCTAAAGCCTAAAGCCGTACTGCCAAATGCCTAAATCAAGCCTAAACACTAAAGCCTTGCTAAAGCCTAATAAAGCCTAAAGTAAAGCCTAAAGCTAACTAAATAAAGCCTAAAGCCTAAAGCCTAAAGCCTAAGCTAAAGCCTAAAGCCTAAAAGGCCTAAAGCCTTAAAGCCTAAAGCCTAAAGCTAAAGCCTAAAGCCTAAAGCCTAAAGCCTAAAGCTAAACGCCTAAAGCCTAACCTAGCCTATAGCCTAAAGCCTAAGCTAAAGCCTAAGCCTAAGCCCTAAACCCTAAAGCCTTAAAGCCTAAAGCCTAAAGCCTAAAGCTTACCGCTTAAAGATAAAGCTACTAAGCCTAACCTGAAATGTAAATCAAGTGAACACTTTTGCACTAAAAGGTTAAAGCTAAAGGCCTAACAACTGAACAACAACAAAAAACAATAACCAATTCCACAATGACCTAAAATTTTTAATATATTGAATCTTTTGCACTTATTAGACGAACTACACTGTTTTAGAAACAAAAATGGACTAGATTCCCACCTAGTAAACAACAAAATGACCTAAAATCTATATCCATAGAGAATTATGCTTTTTAATTATATCATGAAATACATTGGTTAAAACATAAATGTACTGAATTGACCTAGGCCCTTAAACTATAAAACCTAAACCCTAAACCCTAATCCTTAACCTAGTAAAGACCAAAATAAGCTAAAATATTAATTTATTGAGACTTTTTGTTCTTGTTGGACAAACAACATATATAAGAACTAAAATTGACAGAAAGAAACATAACAAAAACAAAAATGACCTAAAATCAAAATCTAGTAACACTTATCACTTATTCGACAAACTACCATGATTAAAAACAAAATGGACTAGATATGACCTAGACCCTTAACCCTACACCATATAACCCGAACTAAAACAAAAGCCTAAACCGCCTAACCCTAAACCAAAACCCTAAACCATAAACCCTAAACCCTAAAATCCGAAATCCTAACCTAAACCCTAAACCCTAAACACTAAAACCAAACCCTAAGACCAAAATAACTTTAATCTTAAACCCTAAATCCCAAACCCCAAACCCTAAACCCTAAAATGAATAAGAGACTAAAATGGAAGTAAAGAAACATATCAAAAACCAAAACGTCGTAAAATCTAAATCAAGTGACACTTTTGCACTAATAGGTTTGAACTACTTGATTAACAACTAAAATGGACTACAACAAAAAAATTGACAGAAAGAAAAATAACAACAAAAAAAAATGACCTAAAATCAAAATCTAGTAACACAGTAATAAAATGACCTAAACAAAAATTTTTTTAGAAATAAAATGGACTAGATTCCACCTAGTAAACAACAAAATGACCTAAAATCTATATCCATTGAGAATATGCTTTTAATTATATCATGAAATACATTCGTTTAAAACCAAAATGTACAAGAATTGACCTAGGCCCTTAAACCATAAAAACCTAAGCCCTAAACCCTAATCCCTTAACCTAGTAAAGACCAAAATAACCTAAAATAGAATTTATTGAGACTTTTGTACTTATTGGACAAACTACATATATAAGAACTAAAATTGGCAGAAAGAAACATAACAAAAAAAAAATGACCTAAAATCAAAATCTAGTAACACTTATGCACTTATTTGACGAACTACATTTATTAAGAAAAACAATGTACTAGATATGACCTAGACCCTTAACCCTAAACCATAAACCCGAACCTAAAAACACTAAAGTCTCAACCTAAACCCTAAAACCTAAACCCTAAACCAAAACCCTAAACCATAAACCCTAAACCCTAAACCTTAAACCCGAAACACTAAACCCTAAACACTAAAACCAAACACCTAAGACAAAAATGACCTTAATCTTAAACCCTAAATCTCAAACCCCAAACCCTAAACCCTAAAATGAATAAGAACTAAAATGGAAAAAAGAAATATATCAAAAACTAAAACGTCCTAAAATCTAAATCAAGTGACACTTTTGCACAAATAGGTTGAACTACATTAATTAACAACTAAAATGGACAACAAACAAACCAATTGATAGAAAGAACATAAAACAACAACAAAAAGTTGACCTAAAATCAAAATTAGTAACATTAATGCACTTATTCGACAACTAAATTGTTTTAGAAATAAAATGGACTAGATATACCTAGAATCCCTTAACCCTTACCATAACTCGAACACAAAACACTAAAACCTACCCGAAACCTATAACCTAAACCAAAACACAAAACACTAAACCTAAACCCTAAACCTAAAACCCGAAATCTAAAACCTAAAACCTAAAACCTAAAACCTAAACCCTAAACCTAAAACCTAAACCTTAAACCCTAAACCCTAAACCCTTAACCCTTAACTCTAAACCCTAAACCCTAAACACTAAACACTAAACCCTAAAACCTAAAACCTAAAACCTAAAACCTAAAACCTAAAACCTAAAACCTAACACCTAAGACCTAAACCCTAAAACCTAAAACCTAAAACCTAAACCCTAAAACCTAAAACCTAAAACCTAAAACCTAAAACCTAAAACCTAAAACCTAAAACCTAAAACCTAAAACCTAAAACCTAAAACCTAAAACCTAAAACCTAAAACCTAAAACCTAAAACCTAAAACCTAAAACCTAAAACCTAAAACCTAAAACCTAAAACCTAAAACCTAAAACCTAAAACCTAAAACCTAAAACCTAAAACCTAAAACCTAAAACCTAAAACCTAAAACCTAAAACCTAAAACCTAAAACCTAAAACCTAAAACCTAAAACCTAAAACCTAAAACCAAAAACAAAAATCCTAAAACAAAATACCTAAGACATAAAACCTAAAACCTAAACCCTAATCCCTAAACCTAAAAAAGACCAAAATGACTTAAAATATTAATGCATTTTGACTTTTGTAGTTATTGGACGAACTACAATGAATAAGAAATAAAATGTACAAAAAGAAACATATCAAAAACCAAAATAACCAAAATCTGAAACTGTAAGACCCATAATTTTAAAGTATACTTTATGTATTTTTGTGTATTTTGGATATTGGCTCAGAGGCTTTTTAGCCAAAGTTATTAATATTTTGGAGTTTATATGATCAAAAAGATATTTTGATGCCGATTAGAATTACTCGTCGATGAATAAATTAAATTAACTGCTGTGAATCTTTTACGAAGAATTTAATGCGTTATGGGTGAAATGGTAAATTAACAAATATCTAGATATTTTGAGATATTTGTTAATTATAATTAATATATATAATGAATATATGTTTGGAGGGAAAGGAAAAAGGAAGGAAAAGAAGAAAGAAAAGGAAATAGAAAGAAAGGAAATTAGAAGGGAAAGTTGCTCCATACAGTACGGTGCTAGGGAAACCAACTTTTGGAAGGGCGTTGGCGAGCGGAGATTTACGGATTTTCTCGGGTAACGTAATCGAAGTTAAAGTTACGAGAAGGTAAAGGACTCCTTCAAATTTTAGTTTGCATTTAAGGTTAGTGATGGTGTGGAAAGATTTTGTTAGGGTTAGAGTGTTATTTGGGGGAAATGATTCAGGGATTTTATGGGTAAAAATTTAGAGTTAGGTTTGGTTATATTGATGAATATTTGTGGAAATGATTTAAAACTACATTTATTATGATTTGAGTAAATGAAACTTGTTGTGTGTTGGTGGTGGATTGTGTTGGATTATGTGTTGTCGTATTTGACGTGTTTTAATTAATACTTATGAAATTTGTTGTGTGTATGGTGGATTCTTGGGAGAATGATTGATGTGTTTTGGTATGAGTTGTGGATTGATCGTGAATAGGTTTGAGTTGTTTGTGTGGAATTTGAAAACCATTAGAGTTAAACGAGTATTAAGAATGGGGAATCTCTTAATGTCTTCGTTTACTTAATGTTGGCGTGAAAACCATTAGAGTTAAACGAGTATTAAAATGGATAATCTTTTAATATCTTTGTTTACTTAATGTTGTCATGAAAACCATTAGAGTTAAACGAGTATTAAAAATGGGGAATCTTTTAATATCTACCTTTACTTAATTGTGTTTGTCCGTGAGAGACCGCACCCTGGTAAATTGTGTTTGTCCGTGAGAGACTGCACATGTGTTTGTCCGTTAGAGACCACACCCTGGTAAATTGTGTTTGTCCGTGAGAGACTGCACAGGTGTTTATCCGTAGGACTACACCTGTAAAAATTGTGTTTCCGTGAAATGAAGGTGTTTGTCGTGAGAGACTAACAACAAAACTTGGTAATTTGGTTTTGTCCGGAGAGACTGCACAGGTGTTTGTCCG
Source organism: Cicer echinospermum (assembly GCA_002896215.2). Taxonomy (NCBI): domain Eukaryota; kingdom Viridiplantae; phylum Streptophyta; class Magnoliopsida; order Fabales; family Fabaceae; genus Cicer; species Cicer echinospermum. The sequence goes on along the minus strand of PGTU02000651.1, from coordinate 4,532 downwards.
TGAGAGACTACCCCCTGTCTGGTATTGGGTGTTGCCGTGAAGACTGCAAGGTGTTTCTGAGAGATCACCATGTGAAATGGTTGTGCCGGAGAAGACTGCAACAGGTTTTGTCCGTGAGAAAAATATACAAAACCTGGAAATTGTGTTTGGCTTTTCCGTGAGAGACTGGACTCGTGTCGTTCGTGAGACTGTACGTTTTAGGAATTTGCTTCTCGCGGAGGATTTCTGTTTGGAAGTGGTGGATAGCTTTTTTGATTGGCAAAACTATTTCGAAGCTCATGATGTTGTTAGTGATTTCTGTTTATAAAGTGTTAGTGTTGTATGTTGGGGTTTGGAAATGTGTGATACATGTTTGATGCAACACTTATTTTCGAACTCGAGGTTTTAGTAATTGGTTATATAGTGCTAAGTGTTATGTTTTGTTGGATTGTGTGATAAGTTGTTGATTGCACACTATCGAAGCTCAAATGATTGGTTGTGGTGATCGGTGGGAATTGGCAAGTGGTTAAGATCCAGAATGGGTGTAATAATGATAAATTAAAGTTTAGTTTAAAATGTGTTTGGAAGATATCAGGGAAACGATTCAATCGATTGGATGAATACAGGGACTTCCCTAATTTGACCAGAATCGATTTTCCAAGTCGATTTTTATAATATGTTTTTCAAACCACTTAAAAATTCGATTTGGAAATCGTTGGCCCATGCAGGAATTCCAGCAAAAACGACCAAAAATGATTTGGAACAATCGATTGGCATTAAGTCGGGGCTCAGCTATCCCTGTCATCGATTGATTAACCCAGAATCAAATTTAACAAATCTAAAACCTTCAGGAAATCGATTTGGCTTAGTAAGAAATTCTTATTTTTGAGTAGATTAACAATGCTTCATTGATTTATGTCAATGTATTGGTTAGTTATGATCTTATGATGAAACTTTTTTTGTTTTCCTTTTATTTGGCAAGTGTTATTTGAACTTTTTACAATATGGAAACCCTTTAGATTAAGGGCATGCCTAGTTAGGTTTATTTTTTGTGCATTTTAAAGTTAAATATATTTTAACTGTTTAATTTTCGGTTGGTGACCTTTACAACTATGTGGAAAGCTGGGCTTTGCCCTCAGATGAAGACCAGGGACATCCACTCCGCCGGTTGTACCCTACGGATGGGAAATGTAGAATGGATGCTTGAACTGACTAGTTAAGGAGGATCTATGGGTGGGCCGAGTGGAGAATCAACTCAGGGTGTATAGCTAATAGTTTTTGTATGGATCATATTAGATTGACATGAGGGACATATGTCTTCTTTTCTTTTGATTAACGTTAGTTGAACTGGAAAACTGTATCTCACTAATATTTCAGTATGACATCTATTTTGAATGGGTTCGATGTATTAGTTGTTCTTTTGTGTAAATACTTTGATTCATATTTTTGTGAAACTTTTCCGCTGCTTGTAAATTATAATGACTCAATTATTTATCCAAAGGTATTTCCTTATTTATTTCTCTGTTTTATTTTAATTTCTTTTGAAAAAAAAAATACACCCTCGCTTTGAAAATCGGGGTGTTACAGCACCCATACAGATAGTGCCTCCAAATCTTTAGTGCAAAAACTATTGCAGCCAACTCCATGTCATGCGTGGGATAATGTTTCTCATGCACCTTCAACTGTCTTAAAGCATATGCTACAACTTTTTTGTTCTGCATAAGTACACAACCCAACCCTTGTAAAGAAGCATCACAATAAACTTCATATGGTTCTTTTGGTTGTGGCAACACCAACACCGGTGATGTAGTTAGTTTCTCTTTCATCATCTGAAAACTCCTCTCACATTCCTCTGTCCATGCATAAATATGATTCTTCCTTGTGAGTTGTGTCAACGGTGCTGCAATCTTCCAAAACCCTCATTGAATCTTCTATAATATCCAGCCAAGCCCAAGAAACTTCTAATCTCTGTGACGGTCTGTGGTTGTTTCCATGCTACCACAACCTCTACTTTAGTAGGGTCGACAGCGATATCTTCGTTTGAAATGACGTGTCCCAAGAATTTCACCTCCTCCAACCAGAATTCACATTTCCCCAAATTAGCATACAATCTCTTGTCCTTCAAGACTTGCAAAACTTGACGTAGGTGAACTTCATGTTCCTCCAGGCTTTTAGAATAAATCAATATTTCATCAATGAAGACCACTACAAGTTTGTCTAAGAAGGGGTGAAATATACGATTCATGTAGTCCATGAAAATAGCTGGTGCATTGGTGACACCAAAAGGCATCACCAAATACTCAAAGTGTCCATAGCGAGTTTTGAATGCAGTTTTAGGAATGTCTTCTTCCTTCACCCGAATCTGATGATACCCCGACTTCAAATCAATCTTAGAAAATATCATTGCTCCTTTGAGTTGGTCCATCAAGTCATCAATGCGTGGCAAGGGATACCTGTTTTTGATGGTGACTTTGTTAAGCTGATGGTAATTGACACAGAGTCTTGACTTTCCATCCTTCTTCTTCACTAGGAGCACGGGTGCTCCCTAAGGTGAGACACTCGGTCGTATGAACTGTTTAGATAAAAGGTCCTCCAACTGATTTTTCAACTCTGACAATTCTGATGGAGACATTTTATATGGGGCAATAGATATAGGTCTTGTACCCGGAGTCACATCAATTGAGAATTCAATATCACGAACTGGGGGTAATCCTGGTACATCCGGCGGAAATACCTCTAGCTTCGTATTGACTGAGTTGAGGGAAACACACTTCTGAACCCCCCCCCTTTCAAAGAGAAGTTCAATTTGTTGGTATCGAGGAATCGAGAAACACCTGGGTCTGGGAATATCACTGACTTACGAGCACAATCCAATAGAACATAATTGCATGACAACCAATCCATTCCAAGGATCACTCCCACATGCTTGAGGGGAATACAAATCAAATCAACATTGAATTTCATGTCAAACACAATCAACGACATTGCAAGCAAGCCGTATTACATTTCACCGATTCGGTAGAAGGTAGGGTAACCACCAAATCAAACGGCAAAGTAGTAACAGTAAGTTGGAGCGAATCCACCCAATCCAATGAAATGGATGAGTGTGTTGCCCCCGAATCATAAATTACATTAAGTGATTTTCCAGCAATTAAACACTCACCTAGGATAAGTTCAAAGGAAGATGGAGTTTCCTCTCCATTGATGTGGTAGACATGTCCCATGGCAGTAGGGCGTACAACATTATCATTGATATTGTTGCGGTTGACAGCTCTATCGTCCTTTCGTTCAGGGCATTCATTTGCAAAATGGTCTGGTTTCTGACAAATGTAACAAACCCTTGGTCTGATTGGACACTCAGATATCTTGTGTCCTTCTCTGTTGCAGCGAAAATACTTAACAGGGTACACCTGGTTCTGACTTGGAATTTTTGGCCCTTGACCTCCCGCGTTTTGAGGTCGAGGTTGATCTCTAGCATTCCCCAGTGGTCGGGCATATGGCTTGTGTTGTTGATGCTGCATGCCCCTATTCGGTTGGTCGTTATGCCCCTGAGGTCTGATGGGTCCACCTACAGCACCCCTATTCATGCGGCTCTGTTTCATCTACTCCACTTTCTTGCATTTCTCCACTAGCACTTGATATTGGCGTATCTCCAAGGGCCCCACTAACTCCTTAATCTCATACCTAAGCCCACTTCCAAACCTGTCGCACATGTATTCTTCAACTATCTGATTTAGGAAATAGCGGAAGTGCTTTGCTAGGGACTCGAACTTTGCCGCATATTCCGCTATCGTGAGATTCGTTTGATACAACTTCAAAAATTGGGCCTCCTTTTCAGCCCTAGCACTTTTCGGGAAGTATTTTTCTAGGAACTTATTCTTGAAAGCCTCCCAGGTTAGCTCTTCATGATTGGTCTCCATCATTTTCTTCACACCTCGCCACCAGTATTCAGCTTCACCAATCATCAAATAGGTTGCATACTCTACTTTCGCATTGTCAGTGCAGTGTAAGATCTCGAAGATCTTCTCGATTTCTTGCAGCCAAAGATCACCCTTGTCGGGGTCATGTTCCCCTTTGAATTTTGGCGGATCTTGTCGACGAAATTCATTCAATGCTCTTGCTGCACTGGCTGCTTCATCCCTCTGATCGCTCTGTGCATCTCGTTGAGCCTAGATCGCAGCTTGTTGGGCCATTGTTGCGGCCATTGCATTCATGGCTTGGATTGCTTCAGTCATGTCGTTTCTTCCTTGGGGAACCGATCGGTTTGTGCGACGAGCCATAACGCTTCCTAAAATTATCTAATTAGTAAAATATTATAACGTAATTTTAACTTTTGGGTAGTACGAAAGTCTTTTATTGAACACTATATAGTAGGTTCGGGTTATACAACAAGTCGTTCTTTGGAGGGGTTCCTAGGAAAGAGAGGTGGGTCAATGGACCACTTAATAACCAAGTTTTTACTTAGCTAGAATCCCTCCAATACAACTTTTTTGTATTATCCTTCCCTTCTATTTTGGGGATCATACAATTATACATAATATAGGGTTTAGAAC
>PGTU02000650.1:0-17675 GCA_002896215.2 Cicer echinospermum | reverse complement strand
CCTGAAGAATTCTTCTGCACCAAAAGCAGATGTTATATATTTCTTGCTTAGCATTATATCCTACCTTCTTCCTTATTCATCCTCAGGAACCATTTCAGATCTGGGTTTGGGGATCAGTAATTCCAATTATGTTCGCAGCAATTTTAGGTTATGTAGTGGTCCATTTTCAACAGCATCTAGAATATCAATACCACTAGCTTCCAGATAATATCAGCATCCTATGTTTCCAATACATGTATGCGGTTCCATTGAAGGCTGGGGCCTTGCAAGTGAAGCACCATCTCCTAGAAAATCAACTTAGGCCATGTTCCTTTTATGAGTTATTACCTCTTAAAAAGTCAGGCTCTGGTGCCAATTGTTGATTATTATGAACTCGTTATTACAGAAATATGTCAGTCTTTAACAAATTAAAACAATATAGAAAATCGAATACGTCTAGCATACAATTAAGATCGAACATACAATCATATCGATCGCAAGATTTATTCAGATTCATACACAGCGGATATATTGCATAGCATACAAGATTAACAATTAAAAAGTAAAAGGATAAGAGATAGAATGCACCAAGGTTTATCCTGGTTCAGCTGTCAATATGACAACCTACATCCAGTCCTGACAATCCAACTGGATTTCAGGTTTTTTCTTCAATAGAAAGAAATGAGACTTGTTTTACAGATTGTCCAATTTCCTCGAAAACCTATCTATCTAACTCAGACTATTTCCTATTGCTTAACCCCTTGATCCTTGCAGTCACTCGTCAGACTCACACAAGATCAAGTCCAGCTCCTTCTTGATGATCTTTACATCAACGAACATCGCCACCAGTTTTCATACTGGATTTTTCACAGTTGTTTCTTTTTACAAAACTTTGTTTACAGAAAGAAATAAAAGAAGTACATAGTTTGTCTTCAATCTTGATTAATGTATCTCACACAATAATCTGGTTGTTCATTTGAGTGTTTATGAGATCGTTGTCTTTTTCTCTCAAGAATTCTGTTTCAGCTCTCTTATTGATTATGAATAATTTTTTGGTCTTCATCTGAAAAAGCAATATCAGAATCTTATCAAAAAGGTTTTTAAGAGTTCTTCAGTGTTCTGAAGTATATTCAAGTATTATTAGGTGTTATTGAGAAAATGATTGAAGATTGTTTATATAGTTTCTGAAAAACAACTGATAAATCAATTTATCAATCGATTTATTAAAGTTATAAAATGGGCCTAATCAATTTGCCAATCGATTATCGCAAGTCTTGTTTTTCTTGAATCTTGAAACTACATAAACTAATCGATTTCCCAATCGATTCTTTTAAAAACATTTTTCAGTAAATTGTGTCCAGGCTTATATGAATCGATTGCATAATCGATGTTAGATGTTTTGTTCCAATAATAAAAGCAAATCAATCGATTACTTAGTCGATTCACTAAGTCACATAATCGATTCACAAATACACATAATCGATTTGGCCACAAACTAAGAGTTCCCTGTGATTTCAAATATTTGTTTCAATCGATTTGCCAATCGATTGTGTTTTAAAACAGGAACTTAGCTAATTTCATGTTAATTGAAGTGCCAATCGATTTGGTAGTATTTTCCTGAAAAGTTCTTACCAGTTGGTTTAGCTCAATCGATTTCCTAATCGATTGATACCAAACTTAACATGATTGAAATTCTCACAATAGATTGTCCAATCAATTGTGTTTGTCACAGGTCATGTTACTTTTGAAATATTATTTAAGCAATCGATTTGTCAATCGATTAGCCTAGTAAATGGATTGTTCTTGTGACTTGGCCAATCGATTTGTTTCAATCGGTTTTTACTTTGTGACTTGCACAGTCGATGTGCCAATCGATTAGCATGCAAATCAGGTTGCCACTAACTTGCACAATTTTATCACTGATTGTGCCAGTCGATTGCCTAATCGATTGTGTAACCACAAAACACATGTTTCCTTACAACCCTTTCACGAAATCGATTTCCTAATCGATTTGCTCAGTAGATTTTCAACTTTTGTTGATTTCTTGAGTTCCAAGCAATTGTCTCAAGTATGTAGGGTTGAGTTGTTGTTCCTGAAATCTTGCTCAGTTAAAATGTTAGATTTATCATATGATGTATGAACATTGTATGTTTGTTAATTATGTCAAAATTAGGATTAAGAGGACTAAAGTCCAACAAATTTATGTCTTGAATTAAGGACTTAAGATTAAATTATTATGAGTTTAAGCATATCGCCTAATTTATTGATAATTGTTGTGGATGAAAGATGCATTTTATATATGATATAATAAGTGCATTTCATACAAAACATGTAAGTTTTGTACAATATCATTGATCAGAGCATGCATGGCCTTATGCAGGGTGGGACATTTAGGTTATTCCAGGCATGGAATAACAGGTAAAGGAGAACAATTAGGACGCTGATTGGGGTTTGGCCAGAACACCTTTACCAATCCGGACTCAATTATCTTAGTGACCCACATTAAGATATTGGGCGACTTTTCCTTATTCCAAAGGAAAAGATTTGAGGTCATGCTTACGTTTTTCACAACATATATACAGACATGTATAATTAATTTTTTCGTTTTATGCACTTTTATGAAAGAAATTCCTTGAGATTGTTTTTCCCTTTTATTTTTAGAGCTCACTGAGATATTTTATCTCACCCCAATTATTATTATTATTATTTTTATTTAGCAGCTGGAGGAACATGAGACATGAAATCATCATTCAGAAGATCAGTTCCAAACTCGTGGAATTAGAATTTAATATTTTGTTTTATGATGTAATCAGTCAATCGTAGTTGTTTCCAAGATGTAATATTTTTTGAATCTACTAAACAAGTTGTAAACTATTTTTATGAATGTAGTTTCAATTATGATGGTGATTCTAATTTATTATTTATCGTTAATTACCTCGGTTTTATTAAGGTGTATGGGCCAAATTATCATATTCTAGACAAATGATAATATGGGTCTTACATTTTGGTATCAGAGCCATGTCGATTCATTTGGACTATGGATTATGTGTTAGGAATTAGAATGTCTTTGTTTTACTATACATTCTAATTATCATTTCACCTAATATTAAGTCTAATCAACTTAGTATTTTGTGTATGGTATGCAAAATTATGGCTGAAGGATCTAAGAGGAATCTTGCCCCTGAAGATAGTATGACTCCATCACCCACTGTTGAACCATGGGAAAGGATTATGGAAGCTATTCAAATGCAAGCAACGGCTACCCATAATCTGGTACAACAAATGGCAATGCAAAAGGATGGCACTCCAAATGCCAATAGGGTGTTTTATGATTTTCTTAAGTTGCAACCTCCAACATTCCAGGGCAGCCACAATCCCTCAGAGGCTCAAGCTTGGCTGGATGAGATTAAGAAGGCATTTGAAGTAGTGCCTTGTACTGACGAATAAAAAGTGGCATTTGCTGCCCATCTACTAAAGGGGTTGGGCAGAGTATTGGGTGGAGAAGTGCAAAGACTTATCTTCAGACTCAAGGAACCCATATAAATTGGGAACAATTTGAGGTGCCCTTTTTAGACAAGTATTATCCAAAAAGTTCCAAGAGACAAAAAGAGTTGGAGTTTGTGCACCTGCAATAAGGAGACATGTCTATTGTAGAGTCTGTTGCTAAGTTTGAAGAATTGGCCAGGTTTTCTCCACATGTCCAATATGCACCCACAGAAGAATGGAAGATAAACCAGTTTGAATGGGGATTGAGGCCTGAAATCAGAGGGAACATAGGCCATATGGAACTTACTAACTATTCTACTCTTGTACACAAGAGCTACATTGTTGAAGACAATTTAAAGAAAGTACAAGAGGAGAGACAAGTTAAGTGGCAACAAAAGAAAGAGTTGAAAAATTTGGCCAACAATTGAAGGTAAAGACTCCCAAGGGAGGGAAAACAAGTACAAACCTCCAGTTCCCCAAGAACAAAGAAATGTCTTAAGTGTGGCAGAGATCATGGGGGAGAGTGCTTGGTTGGAAAGCAAGTCTGCTACTACTGCAAACAGCCTCGTCATATGGCTCCTTTTTGTCCAATACACCAAAAACAAGCAGAGTCCAACCTAAACAAGTCTAACAGTGGAAAGGTCTTTGCTCTCAGTGCAAAGAAAGGTATGAATCATAATCTAATAATCGGCATTGAATTCATAAATGAAATTCCTTTAATTGTCATGTTTGACACGTGTGCATCCCATTCTTTCATCTCTTCTGATTTTGTTTTGCAACATAATCTCCCTGTACTTGAAATGCCTTTTCCCTTAGTTGTAAGCACTGCATCTAAGAATTCAATAGAGACATCCTTAGTATGTCACCAGTGTCCAATCACCCTGTATGATAGAGTTTTTCTAATAAACCTAGTCTGTTTGCCCCTTAAGGGCTTGGACATCATATTAGGAATGGATTGGATGTCCGACCATTCAGTAACTTTGGTTTGCCATGGTAGGAAAGTCATACTTCCTTCAGGAACTCCCCAACCACAGGATACCAAATACCGCTCCTTGACCAACAATTCTCTACTCTTCCAATGTCTGACCAATGGGGTTCAAGGCGTACTATTATTACTATCCTCCAACTCAGGGTCTGAAATGGACTTGTCCAATATTCCTGTAGTCAGTGAGTTTGAGGATGTCTTTCCAGAGGATGTGACATCATTGCCTCCTAAAAGAGAAATAGAGTTCTCCATAGATTTGGTCCCTGGAACAGGACCAATCTCCATTGCCCCTTACAGGATGTCCCCATTAGAATTGAGTGAGTTGAAATACCAATTAGAGGACTTGATAACCAAGCAATTTATCAAACCAAGTGTGTCTCCTTGGGGTGCCCCTGTGCTCTTGGTAAAGAAGAAGTATGGTAGTATGAGATTATGCATAGATTATAGAAAACTGAATAAAGTGACCATCAAGAATAAGTACCCTCTGCCCTGAATTGATGACCTTTTAGATCAATTAGGAGGAGCTATTGTGTTTTCCAAAATTGACTTGAGAGATTAGGGTACCACCAAATCAGAATAAAATCCGAGGATGTGCCAAAAACTACCTTTAGAACTAGGTATGGACACTATGCATTTTTGGTTATGCCTTTTGGTGTAACCAATGCCTCGACTGTGTTTATGGATTACATGAATAGAATTTTTAAGCCATACTTGGATAAGTTTGTGATAATATTTATAGATGACATACTAATATACTCTAAGACCGTAGAAGAACGTGCAAGTCATCTTCAAATAGGGTTGCACGTACTTAGGGATAGAAAACGTTATGCCAAACCAAGCAAATGTGAGTTTTGGATGTCAGAAGTAAAGTTTCTAGGTCATGTGATCAATAAGAAAGGAGTGGCAGTGGATCCCTCCAAAGTAGAGGCAGTGCTGAAATGGGAACATCCTAGGAATGTGACATAGGTTAGAAGTTTCTTAGGACTGGCGGGATATTATAGGAGATTCATTAGGACCAGCCCTTTGTGTGGGATCAAAAATGTGAAGAGTTTTCAGAATCTTAAGACCAAGTTAACCACTGCCCCTGTGCTAGCCATACCAGATCCAACCTTAAGATTTGAAGTGTATTGTGATGCATCCCTGAAAGGTTTAGGTTGTGTATTGATGCAAAACAACCAAGCAGTGGCTTATGCTTCAAGACAACTAAAACCTCATGAGGGAAACTATCCCACTCATGACCTAGAATTGGCCGCCATAGTGTTTTCCTTGAAGATCTGGAGACATCATTTGTATGGAGCACAATTTGATATTTTCAGTGATCACAAGAGCTTAAAGTATCTCTTTGACCAGAGGGAACTTAACATGAGGCAAAGAAGGTGGGTGGAGTTTTTGAAGGATTATGAGTTTGAACTGAAATACCACCCAGGCAAGGCCAATGTAGTAGCTGATGCATTGAGCAGAAAATCCCTACATATGTCTCATCTGATGATCCAAGAACTTACACTGCTGGAAAACCTTAGAGACTTGAACCTAAGTATGACAACCCTCCAAGGGGGAATTCTTTTAAGTAAACTAGAAATAACTAGTAGCCTTAGAGAGCAAATTAGGCAATCTCAAGGAATGGATGAAGAATTGCAACATAGAAAGGACCAAGAAAGATTTACAAGGGCAAGAGATGGAACAATCCTATTTCAGGGAAGAATTTGGGTACCTAAGGATTCAGAGTTAAAGAGACTGATACTAGAGGAAGCTCACAAAAGTAACCTGATTGTCCATCCTGGATCTACCAAGATGTACCAAGACCTTAAGAAAAATTATTGTTGGCCAGGTATGAAGGTTGATGTGGCTACTTTTGTGGGTCAATGCCTAACTTGCCAAAAGGTGAAAATAGAACATCAGAGGCCAGCAGGATTGCTACAGCCTCTAGAAATACCTAAATGGAAATGGGACTCAATTTCCATGGATTTTGTTGTAGGGTTGCCACATACCCACACTGGGTATGATTCCATTTGGGTGATTGTGGACAGATTAACTAAGTCAACTCATTTCTTACCAGTAAAGTCAAACTACAACACCCTCAAACTAGCCAAGTTATTCATTAAGGAAATAGTGAGGTTGCATGGGGTTCCTCTTAGTATCATATCAGATAGGGACCCTAAGTTTACCTCCATATTTTGGAAGGCATTTCAAAAGTCTCTAGGAACTAGAGTACACCTTAGTACTTCCTACCATCCCCAGACTGATGGTCAAACTGAAAGAACCATTCAGACTCTAGAGGATATGTTGAGGGCTTGCATTTTAGAGGAAGGAGGAAACTGGGATACACACTTGCCTCTAGTAGAGTTTTCCTACAACAATAGTTACCATGCCAGCATTGGCATGGCACCTTTTAAGGCGTTGTATGGAAGAAAATGTAGGACACCGTTATGTTGGTCAAAAGTAGGGGACAAGGGGATCTTAGGTCCTGAAGTTATCCAAGAGACCACTGAAAAGATTAAGGTAATTAAGGATAAACTAAAGATAGCCCAAATCAGGCAAAAGAGCTATGTTGATATCAGGAGAAGGCCTTTGGAGTTTGAGGAGGGAGATCATGTTTTTTTTAGAGTTACCCCTATTATTGGCATTGGAAGAGTGCTAAAAGTCAAGAAGCTAAACCCTCGTTTTGTTGGACCCTTTCAAATATTGCAGAGGATTGGTCCCTCTGCATATAGAATAGCCTTGCCACCCAAACTATCTAATCTACACAATGTTTTTCACGTCTCCCAGTTAAAGAAATACATTCCTAATCCTCACCAAATTTTGAGTCATGAATCTGTCCAACTCAAGTCAAACCTTACTTATGATCCAATGCCAGTTCAAATTATAGATAGAAGTGTAAAAGCATTGAGAAACAAAGAAATTCCCCTAGTGAAGGTTGTTTGGGAAGGATCTTTTGTAGATGAAGCAACATGGGAAGCAGAGACAAACATGCAAAGGGAGTATCCTTACCTTTTCCAATAGGTAATCCTCTCAATTTTGAAGGCAAATTTTTTTTTAAGTGGTGGAGGATGTAACAACCTGTTAATTATTAAAACAGTTAATTTAAAAATAAATAACTTTTTTATACAAAAAAAAAAGAAATGGCATTATTGTAATATTTGGACAAACAAAGGGCAATGGCGTAATTTTCACACTATCCCTCCAATATCACTCACCACTTTCAGAAACCCACATTCCCGTTCCTTTTTCTTCTTCGTTGCCTGCATCCATTCTCCCATCCTCCCAATCTTCAACCTCTCATTTTCCTTCATTTTTTTTAAATGAATCAAACCCAAAAGCTTGGCAAAGCTCCTTAAACCCATTTTTGAACCTTGCATGTAACTACTAACCGATTTCAATCAAAGCAGCAGAGGATACTAACAAGAAAATGAAGAAGACTGAAAGTGGCAATTCAGGAAAAAGGGGAGTTCAACGACCAATTTAATCGCCACATTGTCTTCTCCTTTATCACCAACGGTGAGTTCTTTTTATCAAAGGTTTTTCTTTTGTTGATGTTGTTATGAAATCGAGGACCGGGAGACCCTGATAGCATTCTTCTCAAAAATTTATTACTTGTTTTTGGGTTCCGCGCCAGCTTTCAAACACTTGCCATCGTCTGGTGATGACTCTTCATCATATGCATATTTTTCCACTATTTTAGTCTTATTTATCCTCAATCATTAGTTAAATTAAGGATTTATTTGATATATTTTGTTGATTTTTGTTCTTTGAGTTGATTAAATGTTTTGTGTTTTTATTTCGTTGATTAAGTAGGAATTTGTCGTAATTTTACATTGCGTTTTGTTTTAGTGCAGTGTTGAATTCTGGTGAAAAATCAACATGACATATGTAGAGTATTTTAGCCATATCTGGAGTTGTAGATGTTCCATTGGGGTCCAACCAAGTGCAAATGAAAGCTACGATCCATAGCTACAACTTTCATGAAGATACCGAAACCAAATTCAGACTCGAAAGAGGAGACAAATGCAATATACGCCGGACAGCAGATGCTGAGCGCCCGAGCGCGCCCAAGCGCAAGACAAGCGCTTTTTCCAGCATCTGCTACTGTCCAAACGCGCTGAAGCGCGTCCAAGCGCGCCTGGGGCACGCGACCCGCACCAGCAACCATAAAACTGCAGATTTTTACTGTTTTAAGCATCTTTTTGACTCTTGGGAACTTGGGAGACTTGTGCCCTAGCATAGAAACTCAAAGACGGCCGTTTCTAACGCCATTGAAGCAGTTTTATGAAGAATCACCCATGAATCATTCTTGTAATTCTTCTTTAATCCTTATCTTTTGTATCTCTGTCATGAGTAACTAAACCTTATTTGTTAGGGATGAGTGTAACCAGATGAAACCCTTATTTTTCTGATTTGATTTCTAGTTATATGAATGAGTTTATTGAATTGTTTTTCTCATCTCTGTGCTTAATGCTTTTTATTGCTTGATCAACATTAAAATGTTCTACGATTTGTATTGTGAAACAGAAGTGGACTTTACGAATGCTTGAGATGAGAAATTCATGAATTTGTAGTCTAGGGATAGATGCAGGTCATGAAACCAATTAAATTAGTTGCAAAGCAATAATTTACAAGAGAATTTCTATACGGTAATGCTTAATTCTAATCTTAAATCCACTAAGGAATTAGGGGTTACTTTGGAATTAAAGGTTCTGTCACTAAGACATTAGGGCAAGAATAATAAAGAGAATTCAGTAATAATTCAATAAAGGAATTCAGTTACTAGGATCAAATTAGACACCAAGGTTGGATTCAAAGTGAAACTCATCCCTAACATTTTTCTCAATTTATAAAGGATCAATTTTACTGTTGCTGTCAATTTTAAATATTATTTCAATCAACTTGGGAACCTTTTGTTCAATTTTAGTAACTAAATATAATTCAATAGTAAAACGCAATCCTTGAGTTCGACACTCGGTACTACCGTTTTATTATTACTTGCAACGATTCAGTACACTTGCTGAAACGCTATCAAGTTTTTGGCGCCGTTGCCGGGGATTGCCATATCACTATTGAAATTTAACTTATTTACTTATTTTTTATTTGTTACACTTGCTAATGTCATGTCTAGTGGTTTTTCTCTTCTTTGTTTGAGATAACTATTCGCTGTAGAGCATGGAAGATTATAATGATGATATTCTACTACAATTATATGAAGAGTGTGATACTTGTCTTATTTCGGGTATATGTCGCATGATTGTGGGGCAAATCTTGAGCTATACATTTTTAAAATATCACCCTCAAATCCCTCCGATGCAGCCTCTTAGGTGTGACCTTTGCGGAGAAGCACATAAGAATGGAAATTGTGCTGATGACCTTGTCGAACTAGTAGAATATGAAGATTTTTTTCTCAAAGTTACAGAAAAACGACGAGCGTTATATGAAAAAGATCTATTGGGAACAAATTCTACCTCCTAAAATTCTATCCAAAGAATCAGATGACAAAGACTTTCACATTACGGACATTTTGGTTGAATTCATGAACAATAACATGGTTTCAATTGAAAGATTTGAAAGTCAATGTGAGAGGTTATTTGAGCAAATGGTGGAGTTTGAGATGATGGAGAAGAAGTTGAAGATTGAAGATAATTTCATTGTTGTGGTAGAAGAAGATAAGCAAGAGGAAAAGATGAACGAGGAAAAGAAAAAAGAAGAGATTGATAAAGTTTGAGATTCAATCTATGCCTTGTTCATCAATGTCCAATTGAAAAGGACATGGAAACAACATCTTTTATTTCTTAAGTTCATGGAATTTCTACCAAACAAAAAGAAAAAGAAGGATGATGTGTTCTTCCTGTCATATATGCCACCTTGACAGTAGTTGAGACGTCAAGCTCAAGACACTAAACGAGCGCTTATTGGGAGGCAACCCAATTTTATATCCTTTACACCGTATTTATTTTACTCCATTTAGTTCCAATTTTAGTCTCTAATTTCTAGTTCTCTTAGTTTTGATGTTTGGTATGAGCAAGGAATCAAAAAGATGCGTTAAGAAGCGATTGTACAGCTCCAAATGACAGAACGCGCGCCCAAGCGCGCCTGAAGCACTTTTTCCAGACACCAGGAGGCTGATCTATTTGCACCTCACCAGTATACTGGCGACCATAGCGGATGATCTAAACGAGAATCATTGAACTACTAAACTGAGAGAAGTTTTCTTTCTTTTTTCTTTTTCTTTTTGTTGGTTGTCCTGTTGCTTTCCGTTTTCTCGTTTTCTTTGTTTAATGTCAGTATATGTTGACTTTCTTCTCGTCATGTTTTTTTTTTCCTTTCACTAAATGTGTACTATGATGAAACAGTCGTACTGACTTGCACTTAATCTTAAAATTTCTGTTTGTGATTTCGCAAGTTAAATTTTATTTCTTAGATTATGTTATTGCTCAAGTCGACAAGCCTTCCTAATGCATGCATTCTTGATTACTAAATGGTTGTAAAGCCTAATATGCCATCAATTTTTCAAAAATACAATTTTAACTTTTCAGAAGCATGTTGGCTTTATTTTGATTGTTCATACTCTCTCTTATTATCCTAGCTGTGAGCTTTTGAGCCTAAACACTTAAATTCTTTGTTGTGTGATTATCCAGACATGTGTTATCCCTCTAGAACTTGCACTAATTCTGACTTGCATCACTTGTAATTTATGCATACATTGAGGCAATTTTATTGGTCGTTTGAGCCTTGCCCTTTTATTTCGGTTACTAGCCACATTACAAGCAAAACACCTGAGTTTAATTAAATCACCTTACTTGGAGTTAGGTAGAAAAAAAAAATTATTGTCTTGATAAAATTCTAAGTTTGGGGTTGCTCATGGGATAGCAACTTTTTTAAGTTTGGGGTGGTGATTCTCACAAAAAGAAAATAAAAAAGAAATAAAAAGAAGAAAAAGAAAATGAAAGAAGAAAGAAGAAGAAAAAAAATTCAACTTGTGTACTTTGTAAAAAAAAAAATATATCTTCTTGATTCTTTTGTCAATGTCTGAGAATCTCCATAATGAAAAGATGAAGAAAAAAAAAATTGTAGAATAAGGTGGAAATGTATGCCTAACTCCAAGTGGTAAAGCCTACTATCCTAAAATGTCCTACCCTTACCTAAGCCTCATTACAACCAGAAAGTCCTCAAAAAAATGTATGTGTTTACTGCATTGTGATTGTTAACTAGAATTTTTTCAAGCCTATGGTAGCTTGATGCATGTTCTAGGATTTGAGTGATAAATTTATAACCCTTCTAAACACTTGAGAGAAATTTTGGTGAGATTGTGTGAAGAGAGAGTTGTTTTTGATGAATGAATGCCAAGGTGTACAAATCTTGTTGTCTTTATTTTTGAAAACAACCATAGAGCATGATGAATATTTTGCAGTAGCAAGAATTTTGAAATTTGAGTTTCATGTAATTTGAGAAATTGAATTTAAGTGTGCATTTAACAGGACCAAATATGAAATTAATTGTTGCTTGGGGACAAAACAATAGATTAAGTTTGGGGTTGTGATGACTCTTCATCATATGCATATTTTCCCACTATTTTTAGTCTTATTTATTCCTCAATCATTAGTTAAATTAAGGATTTATTTTGATATATTTTGTTTATTTTTGTTCTTTGAGTTGGATAAAATGTTTTGTGTTTTTTATTTCGTTGATTAAGTAGGAATTTTGTCGTAATTTTTACATTGCGTTTTGTTTTAGTGCAGTGCTGAATTTTGGTGAGAAATCAACATGACATATGTAGAGTATGTCAGCCATATCTGGAGTTGTAGATATTCAATTGGGGTCAACCAAGTGCAAATGAAAGCTACGATCCATAGCTACAAACTTTCATGAAGACACCGAAACCAAAATTCAGACTCGAAAGAGGAGACAAATGCAATATACGCCGGACAACAGATGTTGAGCGCCCGAGCGCGCCAAGCGCAAGCCAAGCGCTTTTTCCAGCATCTGCTACTGTCCAACACGCTGAAGCGCCTCCAAGCGCGCCTGGGGCACGCGACCCGCACCAGCAACCATAAAAATGCAGATTTTTACTGTTTTAAGCATCTTTTTGACTCTTGGAAACTTGGGAGACTTGTGCCCTAGCATAGAAACTCAAAGACGGCCGTTTCTAATGCCATTGAAGCAGTTTTATCAAGAATCTTCCATGATCATTCTTGTAATTCTTCTTTAATCCTTATCTTTGTATCTCTGTCATGAGTAACTAAACCCTATTTGTTAGGGATGAGTGTAACCAGATGAAAACCTTATTTTTCTGATTTGATTTCTAGTTATATGAATGGTTTATTGAATTTGTTTTTTCTCATCTCTGTGCTTAATGCTTTTTATTGCTTGATCAACATTAAAATGTTCTACGATATTTGTATTGTGAACGGAAGTGGACTTTACAAATGCTTGAGATTAGAAATTCATTCATGAATTTGTAGTCTAGGGATAGATGCAGGTCAAGAACCAATTAAATAGTTTGCAAAGCAATAATTTACAAGAGAATTTCTATACGGTAATGCTTATATTCTAATCTTAAAATCCACTAAGGAATTAGGGTTACTTTGGGATTAAAGGTTTCTGTCACTAAGACATTAGGGCAAGAATAAATAAAGAGAATTCGGTAATAATTCAATAAAGGAATTCAGTAATAGGATTCAAATTAGACACCAAGGTTTGGATTCAAAGTGAAACTCATTCCTGACATTTTTTCTCAGTTTATATAGGATTCAATTTTAACTGCTTGCTGTCAATTTTAAATATTATTTCAATCAACTTGGGAACCTTTTGTTCAATTTAGTAACTAAATATAATCAATAGTAAACGCAATCCTTGGAGTTCGCACTCGGTACTACCGTTTTATTATTACTTGCAACGATTCAATACACTTGCTGAAACGCTATCATCTGGTCCGTAAATATAGATTTCGGTCTTTTTTTTTTTCGAGTGGTAAGAATCGCCAGAAAGTCTAGATGAAATCGAGGACCGAGAAGACCCCTTATAGCATTCTTCTCCTAAATTTATAATTGTGTTCCGAGTTCCATGTCGGAGTTCATACCACTAGCCATTGTTTGGGTCAAAAATACGAATTTCGGTCAATTTTAGTCTGGTGGTACGAAAATCACCCCAAAATTCCAGATGAAATCGAGGACCGGAGACTATAGAATTCGTCTTCCTAAAATACATAACAGTGTTTTGGATTCTGAGTCAGTTCAACACTAGCATGCCGTTTGGTCCCGAAAATATAGATTTTGGTCCATTTTTTTCGAGGGTACGAAAATCGCCCGAGAAGTCCAGATGAAAAAATGACGACCGAGGAGACCGTTAAACATTCCTTCTTCTAAATTTATTATGTAATTTCGGGTTTCCTGTTAATTTCAAACACTAGCCCGTCGTCTAGTCCAAATACGGAATTTTTCATCCATTTTGGTCTAGTGTATGAAAATCGCCCGAAAGTCACTAGATGAAATCGAAGGAACTTGGGAGACCTTTATAGCATTCTTCTCAAAATTTTATAAACTTTTGTTTCCAGGTCCGCGTCCAAAATTACAACACTTTAGCCCTCGTTTGTTCCAGAAATACTGATTTCGATCCATTTTTGTCGGGTGGTATGAATATCACCCGGAAAGTCTAGATGAAATCGAGGACCAGGAAACCCTTATAGCATTCTTCTCCAATATTTATAACTTTGTTTCGGTTTCCGCAACAGATTTCAAACACTAGCTATCTTCTGGTTCGAAAATATAGATTTTGGTCCATTTTTGTTGAGGGGTACGAAAATTTCCCGAAACGTCCAGATTAAATCGACGACCGAGAGACATTGATCGCATTCTTCTCTTAAATTTATAGCTGTGTTTCGGGTTCAACGTCAAATTTCAAACACTAGCCCTCGTCTGGTCCGAAAATATAGATTTCGGTCCATTTTTGTTAGGTGGTACGAAAATCGCCCGAAAAGTCCAGATGAAATCGAGGACAAGAAGACTCTTATAACATTCTTCTCCTAAATGTATATCGGGTTCCGCCAAAGATTTCAAACACTAGCCATCGTCTTGTTGGAAATTACGGATTTCCGTCCATTTTTTTTCAGGGTGTACAAAAATCACCCGTAAAGTCGAGATGAAATCGAGGATCGGGTGACCTTAAGCATTCTTCTCCTAAATATATAACAATGTTTCTTCATTTTCGGGTCCGATTTCAAAAAATAGCCCATCGTTTTGTTCTGAAAATACAAATTTGGTCCATTTTGTCGAGGAGGTACGAAATTGCCCGAAAAGTCCAGATTTGAAATCGATGACCGAGAGACCCTTAGTTAACATTTCTTTCATCTAAATTTCTAACTGTCTATCGGTTTACGCGTCAGGAATACAAAGACAGCCTTATCTTGTTCGAAAAATACGGATTTTTGGTCATTTAGCGAGGTGTACGAATGCCTGAAAAGTCCAAATGAAATCGAGGACCGAGAGACGCTTATAGCATTCTTCTTTCTAAATTAATTGTATCTTCGGGTTCTGCGTCATATTTCAAAAAATAGACATAGTCTTTTTCGGAAATACGGATTTCGGTCCATTTTAGTTTTGATCGTATTAAAATCTCGCCGAAAGTCCAATTAAATCGGATGACCGGGCCAAACCCTCTGTAGCCTTCTTCTCCAAATTTTATATTGTGTTTCGGGTTTTCGCGCCAGATTTCAGATACTAGGTCTCGTCTGGTCCTAAAAACGAATGTTCGGTCCATATTTTGTCAAGGGTACAAAAATCGACCGAAAGACCCAATAGATATCGAGGACCAGATACCCTTATCATTTCTTCTCCTAAATTTATAACCGAGTTTCGGGATTGCCTCATATTTTCCAAACACTACCAATTGTCTTTGTTTCGAAAAACGGATTTCAGATTATTGTTGTTTGTGTGTTACAAAACTCGCCTAAAAATCCCAGATGAAATAAGGCAAGGAGACCCGTATATCATTTATCTCCTAAATTTATAACTGAGTTTCGGGTTCCGCGTCAGATTTCAAAAACTAGCAGTCATCTTGTTTGAAAATACGGATTTCGGTCCATTTTTGTCTGGTGGTACGAAAGCAACCGAAAAGTCCAGATGAAATCGAGGAACGGGAGGACCTTGATTAGCATTCTTCTCCAATTATTACTTGTTTTTTTTGGTTCACACGCCAACTTTCAAACACTTGCCATCGTCTGCTTCCGTAAATATAGATTTCAGTCTTTTTTGTCGAGTGGTAAGAAATCACTGAAAAGTCTAAATGAAATCAGACCGAGAGACCTTTATAGCATTCTTCTCCTAAATTAAATAAATGTGGTTCCGAGTTCATGTCGGAGTTCAAAACACTAGCCCAATTGTTTTGTGTTCAAAATACGAATTTCGGTCCATTTTAGTCAGGTGGTACGAAAATCACCCCAAAAATTCCAGATGAAATCGAGGATCGGGAGACCTCTTATAGAATTCATCTCCCTAATACATAAACAGTGTTTTGGATTCCGATCAGATTCAAACACTAGCCATCGTAGGTCGAAAATATAGATTTGGGTCATTTTTTTTCGAGGGGTACGAAAATCGCGCGAAATGTCCAGATGAAATCGACGACCGAGAGACCGTTATAACATTCTTCTTCAAAATTTATTACTGTATTTCGGGTTCCATGTCAATTTTCAAACACTAGCCATCGTTTGGTCCGAAAGTACGGATTTCAATCCATTTTGGTCTAGTGGTATGAAAATCGCCCGAAAAGTCCAGATGAAATCGAGGACTGGGAAACCTTTATAGCATTCTTCTCAAAAATTTATAACTTTGTTTCAGGTTCCGCGTCAAATTACAAACACTAGCCCTCGTCTGTTCCAGAATTACTGATTTCGGTCCATTTTTGTCGGGTGGTATGAATATCGCCCGGAAAGTCTAGATGAAATCGAGGACCAGGAAACCCTTATAGCATTCTTCTCCAAAATTTATAACTTTGTTTCGGATTCCGCAACATATTTCAAACAGTAGCTATCTTCTGGTTCGAAAATACAGATTTTGGTCCATTTTTGTTGAGGGGTACGAAAATTTCCCGAAAAGTCCAGATGAAATCGTGGAGAAGAAGATTCTTGTAGCATTCTTCTCCTAAATTTATAACTGTGTTTCGGGTTTTGGGTCAGATTTTTAAACACTAGCCATCGTCTGGTCCAAAAATACGAATTTCGGTCCATATTTGTCGGGTGGTACGAAAATCGCCTAAAAAGTCCAGATGAAATCGAGGATCGGGAGACCCTTAAAGCATTCTTCTCCAAAATATATAATTGTGTTTCAGGTTCTGCTATAAATTTCAAACACTAGCCCTCGTCTGGTCCAAAAATACGGAAATCGCACGAAAAGTCCAGATGAAACCGAGGACCAGAAGACTCTTATCGCATTTTTCCGCTAAATTTATAAATGTATATCGGGTTGCGTGTCAGATTTCAAACACTAGTCATCGTCTTGTTGGAAATTACAAATTTCTGCCCATTTTTTCCGGGGTGTACGAAAATCACCCGAAAAGTCGAGATGAAATCGAGAATCAGGTGTCCCTCACTACGCGAAAAATAGGATTTTAGAGGGCTTATTTTAAGCAATTTACAACGTTTTTTCAACAACAAAAAAAAGCGCTGTAGAATCGAGTGTTGTAAAAAGATACAACAATGCTTTCTTAAAATCAAAAAGCGCTATAAAACATGTAGATATATTGTGCGCTTGTTATGCACATTTTACAGCGCTTATTTAAAAAGCATTGTAAACGGTGCACCCAATATATGCATTATTATGCACCTTTTACAACGCTTATTGAAAAGAGCGTTGTAAAAGGTGGCAATATAATGCATATAATGGGTGCACCTTTTACAGAGCTTATCTAAAAAGCGTTGTAAAATGTGCACCCAATATATGCATTATATTGCCACATTTTACAACGCTTATTTGAAAAAGCGCTGTAAAAGGTGCAATTTTTTTTTATTTAAAAACATTATAAATTAAATTTGTGAAAAGCATTTTTTGGTTTTTTATGGCATTTTTCTAGAAAGCGCTATCTTTTAATTTTTTTTCCAAAATTATTTTCATCTAGAATCAGTTCACACAACAACAGAATACAATATAATGCATATACTCAGTGCAATATAATGCATATACAAAAATAGAACTATATAACTTAACTACATATACATATTAGATATTTGTACAACATCACATATTCA
>PGTU02000649.1:0-18475 GCA_002896215.2 Cicer echinospermum | reverse complement strand
AAGAAAAATGGACCGAAATCCGTATTTTCAGACCAAACGAGGGCTAGTGTTTGAAATTTGTAGCAGAACCTGAAACACAATTATATATTTTGGAGAAGAATGCTTTAAGGGTCCCGCGGATTCTGATTTCATCAGGACTTTTAGGCGATTTTCGTACCACCGACAAAGTATGGACCGAAATTAATATTGTTCGGACAGCGATGGCTAGTGTTTGGAAATCTGACGCAGAACCCGAAACTCAGTTATAAATTTAGGAGAGAATTGCTACAAGAATCTTCTTCTCCTCGATTTCATTGGAGCTTTGGGAAATTTTCATATACCTCAACAAAAATGGAGCCAAAATCTGTATTTTAGAATGAGATAGCTAGTGTGTGAAATCTGCTGTGCAATCCCGAAACAAAGTTATAAATTTTGGAGAAGAATGCTATAAGGGTTTCTGGTCCTCGCTTTTCATCTAGACTTTTCGGGCGATATTCATACCACCGACAAAAATGGACAAAACAGTATTTCGGAACAGAACGAGGGCTAGTGTTTTATTGGACGCGGAACCTGAAAACAAAGTTATAATTTTTGAGAAGGAATGCTATTAGGTCTCCCAGTCCTCGATTTCATTTGGCTATTTCGGCGATTTTCATGAACACTAGAACCAAACATGATGTTGGCATTCCGATAATTTCGGGACCAAACATGGCTAGTGTTTGAAAATTGACATGGAACCGAGATACAGTAATAAATTTTAGAAGAAGAATGTTATAACGGTCTCTCGGGTCGTCGGATTTCATCTGGACTTTCGGGCGATTTTTCGGTACCCCTCGAAAATATGGACCCAAAATCTAATATTTTCGACCAACGATGGCTAGTGTTTGAAATCTGACTCGGAATCAAATTTATGTATTTAGGAGATGAATTTACAAGGATCTCCAGGTCTCGGATTTCATCTGGAATTTTCGGGTGATTTTCGTACCACCTGAGTAAAATGGACCGAAAATTCGTATTTTTGAACAAGAGCAATGGTAGTGTTTGAACTCCGTCATTGAACTCGGAACACAATTATAAATTAGGAGAAGAATGCTCTCTCGTCCTCGATGATCTAGACTTTTCAGGCGATTTTCGTACCACTCGACAAAAAAGGACCGAATCTATATTTACGGACATACCATGGCAAGTGTTTGAAGCTGGCGCAGACCAAAAAAACAAGTAATAAATTTTGGTGAAGAATGCTATCAAGTCTCCGGTCCTCGATTTCATCTGGATTTTCGGTTGATTTTCGTACCACCCGACAAAAAAATGACGAATCGTATTTCAACAAGACAATTGTGTTTTTGAATCTGACGCGGAACTCGTAACTCATTATAAATTTGGAGAAGAATGCTATAAGGGTCTCATGGCCTTAATTTCATCTGGGATTTTCGGGCGATTTTTTACGTACCCTTGACAAAATAATATGAAATCCGTATTTTCGAAACAAGACAATTGCTGTGTTTAAATATGAGCGGAACCAGAACACTCAGTTATAAATTTAGGAGAGAATGATATAAGGGTCTCCTGGTCCTCGATTTCATTGGGTCTATTTCGGTCGATTTTCGTACCCCTCGACAAAAATGGACCGAAATTCGTATTTTAGGACCAGATGATGACTAGTATTGTGAATTTGTTGTGCGTAAACCGAAACACAATTATAAAAATTTGGAGAAGAATGCTGCAAGGGTTTTTGCCGGTCGTCGATTTACCATCTGGACTTTTCGGGCGATTTTTCATACGATCCAACAAAATGGACCCAAATCCGTATTTTCGAAAAAGACTATGGCTAGTGTTTGAAATATGACGCGGAACCCGAGACAAAGTTATAAATTTAGAAAAAAAATGCTATAAGCGGTCTCTCGTACCACCCGACTAAAATTGACCAATAATGATTCGTATTTTTCGAACAAGACAAAGACTTTGTGTTTGTATTCTGACGCGGAAAATCGATACACAGTTAGAAATTTAGATTAGATGAAGATGATGTTATAACGGTCTCTCGGTCATTGATTTCATCTGGACTTTTCGGGCAATTTTCGTACCCCTCGAAAAAAATGGACCAAAATCTGTTATTTTCAGAACAACGATGGGCTAGTTTTTGAAATCTGACCCGGAATGATGAAGAATGCTATAAGGGTCACCCGATCCTCGTTTCATCTCGACTTTTCGGTGATTATTTGTACACCCTTGAAAAAAAAATAGACGGAAATCCGTAATTTCCAACAAGACGATGGTTATTAGTGTTTGAAAACTGAGGCACGAACAGCCGATATACATTTATAAATCTCTAGGGGATGAAGAATATGTTCAATGTTATGAGTCTTCTCTACTTGTCATCATCGATGTTTACATCTGGACTTTTTCTGGCGATTTTCGTACCACCAAACAAAAATGGATCGAAATTTATATTTTCGGACCAACGAGGGCTAGTGTTGAGAATTTTACGTGGAACCCGAAACACATTTATTAATTATGGAGAAGAATGTTATATAACGGTCTCTCGGGTCGTCGATTTCATCTGGACTATTCAAGCGATATTGGTAAACTCGACAAAAATGGTCCAAAATCTTATATTTTCGGACCAGACGATGGCTAGTGTTTTGAAATTCTGACATGGCAATCCAAAACATTGATTATATATTTAGGAGAAAAATGCTATAAGGGTCTCTACCGATCCTCGATTTTATCTTGTATTTTCCGGATGATTTTCCTACCACCTGACTGAATGGACAGAAAATTCGTATGATTGCACAAAACAATGGCTAGTGTTTGAAATCCAAACAGAATCGATACACAGTTATCAATTTAGGAAAAAAAATGCTATATGCGTCTCTCGGTCCTCGTTTCATCTGGACTTTTCAAGCGTTTTCTTACCCTCGACAAAAAGGACCGAAATCTATATTTTCAGACCAGACGATGGCAAGTGTTTTGAAATTCTAGCACACCTTAACCTAAAAACTAGTCATAAATTTTGGAGAAAGAATGCTTTCAAGGTCTCCTTGTCCTCGTTGCATCTGGACTTTCGGTGATTTTCGTACCACCATACAAGAAATAGACCGACTCTGTATTTCGAACAAGGTGAATTGCTAGTGTTTGAAATCTGACGCGAAACCTAAGCGACTACTCAGTTATAAATGTAGGAGAAGAATGCTATAAAGGTCTCCCGGTCCTCGATTTAATCAGGGCTTTTCGGGCGATTTTCGTTTTCGTACCACTCCGACAAAAATGGACCGAAATCCGTATTTTTCAATCAAGACGATTGTTAGTGTTTGAAATCTGACGCGGAACCCGAAACCTGTTATAAATTTAGAAGAAGAATGTTATAACGTTTGTCCGTTTCTCAGATTTCAATCTGGACTTTTCGGCCGCTTTTCGTACTACCCGACTAGAATGGCCAATCCGTATATTAATTGTACAAGATGATGGCTAGTTTTGAATCATGACACGGAACCCGAAACAGAGTTTTAAATTTAGAAGAAGAAACTCTATCAGAGTCTCCAAGTCCTCGATTTCATCTGGACTTTTCGGGCAATTTTCTTCCCCCTCGAATAAAATGGACCGAAATATATTATTCGGACTAGATGATGGCTAGTGCTTGAAATCTGATGCGGAATCCGAAACACAGTTATAAATTTAGGAGAAAAATGTTGTAAGGGTCTCCCGGTCCTCGATTTCATCTGGACTTTTCGGGGGATGTTCGTACAACCCGACAAAAATGGACAGAAATCCGTAATTTTGGACCAGACGATGGCTAATGTTTAAAATTGGGCGCGGGGCCCGAAAATGAGTTATGAATTTTTGAGAAGAATGCTATAAGGGTCTCCTCGTCCTCGATTTCATCTGGACTTTTCGGGCGATTTTCGTTCCACCTGACCAAAATGGACCGAAATCGGTATTTTCGGAGAAGACAATGGCTAGTGTTTGAAATCTGACGCGGAACCCGAATCACATTTATAAATTTTGGAGAAGAATTCTATTAGGGTCTCCGGGTCCTCAATTTGATCTAGATATTTTGGGCGATTTTCGTACCACCAGAACAAAATGGACTGAAATCCGTATTTTCAAACAAGACGATGGCTAGTGCTTGAATTCTGACGCAGTTTTAAATTTTGGAGAAGAATGCTATAAGGGTCTCCCGGTCCTCGATTTCATCTGGAATTTTCGGTCGATTTTTGTACCCATCGACAAAAATATGCGAAAATATGTATTTTCGGACCAGGCGATGGCTAGTGTTTGGAAATTGACGTGGAACCTGAAACACAATTATAAATTTTGGAGAAGAATGATATAAGGGTGTCCTAGTCCTCGATTTTATCTGGACTTTTCGGTCGATTTTCGTACCACCCGACTAAAATTGACCGAAATTTGTATTTTCGAACAAAACAATGGTTAGTGTTTGAAATCTGGCACGAAACCCGAAACACAGTTATAAATTATGGAGAAGAATGCTATAAGGGTCTCTCGGTCCTCGATTTCATTTGACTTTTCGCGGCGATTTTATCATACAACCTAATTAAAATTTGATCTATCATCCTGTTTTTCGATCGAACACACTATGGCTTGTGTTTGAAAATCTGACCGTGGAACCTGAAACACAGTTATTAATTTAGAAGAAGCATGTTGTATGGGTATCCCGGGTCGTCGATTTCATTTGGCAATTTTTGAGGCAATTCTCGTGCCACCAAAAAAATGAACCAAAATCTCGTACCACTCGACAAAAATTGACCACAATCTGTATTTAGAACACAAACGATGGTTTGTGTTTGGAATCTGACACGGAACCGAAACAGTTCATTAAGTTTTCGAACAAGCAATGGATAGTGTTAAATCTGAGGCGAAACCTGAATCACATTACAAATTTCAGGAGAAGAATGCTTATAAGGTCTCCTGGTCCTCGATTTATCTATACTTTTCGGGGTTATCTATCTATGTACAAAAGATTCAATGGCTAGTGTTTGAAATATCCGCGCACAGAAAACCTATAACAGATTATAAATTGAGGCAGAAATGCTAATTAAATGGTCTCTGGCGGTCCGTGGATTTTTCATTTGGACTTTTCGGACGATATTCGTACCCCTCAACAAAAATGGACCAACATCTGTATTTTCGGACCAGACGATGGCTAGTGTTTGAATCTGGCGCGGAACCTAAGTCATAGTTATATATCTTAGAGAAGATATAATAAAATAGAGTTGTCTAATAAATAAGTTATTATTACTTTATTTGAAAACTTTATTTTATTATATGTTATTATTATCTTCGTTTTATTGTTTTACTACATAACGAAGATACTAATAACATATAATAAAATTGAGTTTATCAAATAAATATGTACTTATTACTTTATTTGACAACTCTATTTTATTTTATGTTATTATTATTATTTTCATTATATAGTTGTACTTCATAACGAAGACAATACTAACATATAATTAAATTGAGTTGTTAAATAAAGTAACAATTACATATCTATTTGACAATTCTATTTGATTATATGTTATTACTATATTCGTTATGCAATCATACTTTAAAAGGAAGATAATAATAACATATGATAAAATAGAATTATCAAATAAATTAATAGTTATATATTTATTTGACAACTCTATTTTATTATATGTTATTATTATCTTCGTTATATAATTTTACTTCATAACAAAGATAATAATAACATATAACAAAATTGAGTTGTAAAATAAATAAGTAAATATATTTTATTGACAACTCTATTTTATTATATGTTATTATTATATATGTTATGAAATAAAACCATAAAACGAAGATAATAATAACATTAAATAAAATAGAGTTGTCAAATAATGTAATACTTAAATATTTATTTGACAACACTATTTTATTATATATTATTATTACCTTCGTTTTATATATAATTTACAACTCGATTTTTTTATATGTTATTGTTATTTTCGTTATTTAGTACAATAATAAAAACATATAAGAAAATTGAGTTGTCAAATAAAAATGTAATTATTACTTTATTTGACAACTCTATTTTGTTATATGTTATTATTTACTTCGTTATAACTTATTTGTTTAACAACTCTTTTTCATTATATGTTATTATTATGTTAGTAATGACGTAGAACTATAAAACGGTGATAATAATTACATAGAACAAAATTGAGTTGTCAAAAAAACAAATAATTACATATTTATTTGACAACTCTAATTTATTGTATGTTTCTATTTTCTTTGTTATAATGTACAACTACATGACGAAGATAATAGTATCATATAATCAAATAGAGTTGTCAAATAAAGTAATAATTACATATTTGTATGACAACTCTATTTTATTATATGTTATTAGTATATTCGTTTTGTAGTTATACTATTTTATTATATGTTAATAAAAACATATAACAAAATTGAGTTGTAAAAGAACTATGTCATTATTACTTCATTTGACAACTCTATTTTATTATATGTTATTATTATCTTTGTATTGAAGTAAAACTATAAAACGAAGATAATAAAAATAAATAATAAATTAGAGTCAAATAAAGTAATAATTACATATTTATTTGACAACTCTATTTTATTAAATGATATTCAGTAAAATTTATAACTAGGTTTCAGGTTTTGCACCAGATTTCAAACACTAGCCATCGTCAGGTCCGAAAATACAGATGTTGGTCCATTTATGTCGTGGGGTACGAAAGTCGCTCGAAAAGTCCAAATGAAATCGAGGACCGGGAGACCATTATAGCATTCTTCCCCATAATTTATAACTTTGTTTCGGGTTCAATGCTAGATTTCAAACACTAGCCATCGTCTAGTACCGAAATACAGATGTTGGTCCATTATCATCGATGGATCTGAAAGTCGCCCGAAGAGTCCAAATGAAATTGAGGACCGTGAGATCATTATAGAATTCTTGTTCTTAATTTATAATTGTGTTTCGGGTTCCGCGTATGATTTGAAACACTAGCCGTCGTCTTGTTTGAAAATACGCATTTCGGTCCATTTTAGTCGAGTGGTACGAATATCCCCCGAAAAGTCCAGATGAAATCGAGTACCGGGAGACCCTTATATCATTCTTCTCCAAATTTTATACTTGTGTTTTGGGTTCTGCACCAGATCTCAAACACTACCCATCATTTAGTCTGAAAATACTGATTTTGGCCCTTTTTTGTCGAGTTGTACGAAAATCGCCCGAAAAGTCCAAATGAAATCGAGGACTGAGAGTCCCTTATATCATTCTTCTTCTAAATTTATAATTTTCTTTCGGGTTCCACATCAGATTTCAAACACTAGTCATTGTCTTGTTTGAGAATACGGATTTCAGTCCATTTTAGTCAGGTGGTACGAAAATCGCTCGAAAAGTCCCGATGAAATCGATGACCTAGAAACCCTTATAGCATTCTTCTCTAAAATTATAACTATGTTTCAGGTTCCGCGCCAGATTTCAAACACTAAACATCGTCTGGTCCGAAAATACAGATGTTGGTCCATTTTTGACGAGGGGTACGTCATATTTCAAACACTAGCCATCGTCTTGTACAAAAATACCCCGAAAAGTCTAGATGAAATTGAGGACCCGAAGACTCTTATAGCATTCTTCTCCTAAATTTATAAATGTGATTCGGGTTCCGCGTCAGATTTCAAACACTATCCATTGCTTGTTCGAAAATACGAATTTCGGTCCTTTTTTTTTTCATGTGTATCAGGAGTCCCTTATAGCATTCTTCTCAAAAATTTATAACTCATTTTCGGGCCCCACGCCCAATTTTAAACACTAGCCATCATTTGGTCTGAAAATACGAACTTCGGTTCATTTTTGTTGGGTGGTCAAAAATTGCCCAAAAAGTCCAAATGAAATTGAGGATCAGGAGACCCTTACAACATTCTTCTTCTAAATTTATAATTGTGTTTCAGGTTCGGCGTCAGATTTCAAACACTAGCCATAGTGTTGTTCAAAAATTCGAATTTAGGTCCATTTTAGTGAGGTGGTATGAAAATCGCCCGAACAGTCCAGATGAAATCGAGGACCGGGAGAACCCTTATATCATTCTTCTCCAAAATTTATAATTGTGGTTTGGGTTCCGTGCCATATTTCAAACACTACCCATCGTTTTGAAAATACGAATTTCGGTCCATTTTAGTCGGCTGGTAAGAAAATTGACCCAAAAGTTCAGATGAAATTGAGGACTGCGAGACCATTATATCATTCTACTCCAAAATTTATAACTGTGTTTTGGGTTCCGCGTCAATATTCAAACACTAGCCATCGCCTTGTCCGAAAATACAGAATTTGGCATATTTTTGTCGATGGGTACAAAAATCGACCGAAAAGTCTAGATGAAATCGAGGACCGGGAGACCATTATAGCGTTCTTCTCCAAAAAATTTAATTGTGTTTCGAGTTCTGCGTCAAATTTCAAACACTAGCCATCGGCTGGTCCGAAAATACGGATTTCGGTCCATTTTGGTCTGGTGGTACGTAAATCGCCCATAAAGTCCAAATCAAATCGAGGACCCAGAGACTCTTATAGCATTCTTCTCCAAAATTTATAACTGTGTTTCGGGTTCCGCATCAGATTTCAAATGTGACACTCTATACCTCCCAAAATAACATTTATAATAATATATACTAAATTATTTGAAGAAAACTTGCAGCGGATAAAAAAAAATATGTTAAACAGAATAAAAACTTTAATATCTAATTTAGGATATCACGTTTCTCTAAATACACATGTAACAATTCAACTTTGTTCCTCAATTAAAATAGTATAATATCAATGAACTTGATTTAACTAGAATTTCTTGATTTAATTCCCAAGACTTACTCGTACTAAGTTTTCATATAAAAAGTCATTTGTATTAACATAAGTAAAATACACATTACAACTCTTAATCCCCGGTATCACCTATCAGAGCGGGGTTTCTCCCAAACTTGAACTTCGAGACTCATTAACCTGTAATAACTGCGATTTCGCAAACGCATGGCCAAGCCAGTCAAACACCAACAACGAAGGAGGTGAGTTTTGAAATCATATTCATAGTATAATACAAATAAGAGGAACACGCAATTAATCATCAATAAACCATATCATTACACAAACATTCTTCAAGGAAAAACATCACATTATATAGTCAAAATCAAAGAAAATCCATACACTTCACTGTAACATCAAATCATCGCATAAATTATTATCACACATAATACATATTAATCACAACAAAACAATCACAAGAAAATGCAATGATATGCATGAGCTGAGACTCTACTTCACAATGTGGTACCATTCTAACTCTAAAGTACTTGGTTAGGAGGCTTGATACTATGCCACCATCCCGGTGGGCGGACAATTCAAATTGGCCATGTCCTCATAGATCCTATTGGACTTAAGTCCCCTTAATCCTAATTTTGACATAATTAACAAACATACAATGTTCATACATCATGTGATAAATCTAACATTTTAACTGAGTAAGATTTCAGGAACAACAACTCAACCCTACATACTTGAGACAATCGCTTGGAACTCAAGGAATCAACAAAAGTTGGAAAATTTACTAAGCAAATCGATTAGGAAATCGATTCTGTAAAAGGGTTTATGAAAATGTGTAGTCTGTGATAAACAATCGATTAGGCAGATCCGACTGGCCACAATCATTAATAAAAAATTGTGGCAAGTCAGAGGCAAGCCTTTAGCAAGGCTAATTTTGATTGGCACATCGATTGTTCAAAATCACAAAGACTAAAGCTGATTTGGATAAATCGATGACAAATCGATTGTTTGCAAGTCACAGGCCAAGCCATTTTAATAAGCTAGCGAATATGGCAAATCATTTCGTTAAATAAAGATTGGCATAAGGAACATGGTCTGTGACAAACACAATCGATTGGACAATCCATTTGTGAAAAATTCAATTGTAACAAGTTGGGTATCAATCGGATTAGGCAATCGATTGAAATGAACCAATTGGTAAAAATCAGCTTTTTTTAGAAACATAACTCTTAATCGATTGGCACATTGATTTACTTGAAATAAGACTAAATCCCTGTTGTATTAAACCAAATCATTGGCAAATCGATTGAAACAAAAATTTAAGTTACAGGGGAACACTAGTTATATGGCCAAATCGATTATGTGTATTATGATCATTTTGTGATTAATGAAACCGACAAGTAATCAGATTGTTTGATCTCTTGTTTGGAACAAAACACCTAAAATCGATTATGCAATCGATTCAAATAAAACTAACAAATTTTCTGAAAGTTGTATAACTAGAATCGATGAGGTAATCGATTAGTTTTGTAGTTCAAGATTCAAGGAAAACAAGACTTGCGATAATCGTTGGAAAGTCGATTGAGCCTGTTTTATTACATAAAGAATCGATTAGGAAATCGATTTATATGTTGTTTTTCAGAAACTATATAAAACAGTTTTCAATCACTTTCTCTAAGAACTTTTGATAACATTTTGAAATATAACCTTTGATATTTCTTTTTAGACCTAGAACCACAACGATTATTTCATAATCAATAGAAAGCTGAAAAGATTCTGAGAGATAAAGAGAAAGATCTCCAAACACTCCAAATGGGGGAAACAACTTCTTGTGTGAGATTCATATGCTAGTGATTGAGACACAAATTCCTAATGCTGTATACCTTTTATAATTTCTGTAATAAGATTTTGTAAAGAAAGAACTGAGAAAAATCCAGTAGTGAACTGGTAGTTATCTTCATTGTTGAGAGGGCTCATCAAGAAGAAGCTCTACTGTGATCTTGCGAGAAGAGTTGTTATGAGAAACTCTGGGATATAGCAGTGGTTGCGAAATAGAATAGAGAGAGAGTTTTTAGAGATTCATAGGCCGGGAGAGCTCGGAACATCTGTAAACACTCTAGAAGATTCTATTGAAAAGGCCGAAATCGTTTATTTTCGAGACTGGACGTAGGCCGTTAGATAGCGGCTGAAACCAGTATAAAACCGCGGTGCACTACTCTCTACCCTTACTCTTTATTTCCATCTTGCATTGTATCATTGTATGATTAATCTTGATTGCATTCTATAGACGTATTTTTTTTCATTGATATCGCTTGAAAGGTTAAATTGGCATGCTTGTATCTTGATTAATTGTAGAACAATTACTTTATATGTTGGGACTAGTAATTAGTCAAATACATGTAAGTGTGAAACCTTCGCTTAGAAACAATTCTTGGGACGCGATTGATCATTAGTTTCATAAAAGTGTTCTTCTTGTAAAATTGATTATCAATCTTGTTTGCATTTTTTAAAAATTGCCATATACCTTTTTTAGACAATAGAGGTCACATTTTCAACAATTGGCATCAAGAGCCTACCTTTTTTAGAGTAATTCTTCATAAAAGAACATGGCCTCAGTTGAATTTCTAGGAGAAGGTGCTTCCCTTGCTAGAGCCCCTTCTTTCAATGGGGCCGCATACAGTATTGGAAACATAGGATGTTAATATATCTAGAAGGTATGGTATTGATATTCTAGATGTTGTTTAGAAAATGGACCTTCATACTACAATAGCTGGGATGGTGGATTCACTAATCATAAACCAGATCTGACTGGTCTGAGGAATGATAAGAAGAAAGTAGGATATAATGCTAAGGATAGAAAATAATAACCTCTGCATTATCAGCTGAATGAAATTTTCAAGGGTCTCAAATTTGCAAGACTGCCAAAAGAGATGGGGACACTCTTCAACAAACACATGAAGGAACTACTGATGTGAAAAGGGCCATAACAGAAACTCTCATGCATGAGTACGAACTATTCAGCATGAAGAAAGATGAGTCCATTAATAGACCTGCAAACAAGGCTTCCTCACATCATCAAAATCTCTAACATGCTCTACGAAAGTTATGGACAATGAGAACAATAGGAAAAGTAATGAGGTGTTTGACAAGAGAATGGCAGGACCAAGATAACTGCCATTCTGAATCAAAGGTCTTGCAACATGAACTATGCACAGACTGTTTGGAAAGCTCAGGGAGGCATGAGATGGAATGCACAGGTTAGATGAGTCAGAACAATATAACAGGAAAAAGAAAGGACTATCCTTGAAGCCCAAACGCACCAAATCAAAGTCTGAACAAGAAGCTGCTCAGATGAGTCAAGCAGTGGAGACTGACGAGAGCCTGAGATTGGTTTTATTGTCAAAAAGTTTAAAAATTTCTGAAAAAGGAATACAACAGTTCAGAAGGCCATCAGTTCTAAGACTAGTGACAGCAAGACAATCACCTGTTAATGAGTGTGGTAAAACAGGCCATATAAAGTCTGAGGTTAAAAGTTGCCAAACAAAAAATAGACATATAGCAAGACTAAAGGCATAGGGAACTCAGCTCCCAAAACCAGAAAAGCATATGTTGCATGGAATGACACGAGAATCCTCTGCCTCTTCGAAAGAAGAAGAAGCAAATCTATGCTTATATGGCGAACACCAGATTCAGAATCTGAAAGTGAGGTTAAGTTGCTCCATCTAATCCCTCTATGATGACTACATGAAGCATTGCCAATGAATCTGCATGTGAGTTATGTGATTTCTATTAAACAGTAATGTAGTACAAAGAAAATGCTTGAAAAACAATGTATGATTTGTGAACAATGAAAAATGATCCTAAGGAAATTGAGGACTTGTATGAACAACTGAAAAAGGATTCACATGATCAAATCTGCAAGATGCATTGAACTTGAAAAAATGTTGCAATCATTAAAGTCTGATTTATTGAAGTTTCACTAGTAGTAAGATAAACTGAATGTCATACTTAGCATCCAGAGACATGTTAATGAAATCTGGTTTGAATATAACGCAAATATGCATGTTAAATAGGAAATAACACTAGATGTGGTATTGGTTTATGCAAAACAGGAATGTCACATAGTCAGAAATCTGTTAGTTAAGGTATATGTATGAATTTTACTAAATCAAATCAACATTCATCCTTTGCTAGTTCATGTCCCTTTTGTTGCGAAAGGACATTTGTGTTTCTAATTGTAAACTAAAAAAACTAGCCAACAGAGGATGGAAACATATTTGGATAGCAAGAGCAAATGTTTGAAACAACCTCCAAGACCCAATTTAAATTGGGTACCTAAAATCAAATTTTGTTGTGTGTTGCAGTGTGTGCTTGAATCCCAAAGCATTCTTGGTACCTAGATAGCGGATGCTCAAAGCACAGACAGGAGACAAGATCTAATTCTTTGTCTCTAACTTTAAAGGAAGGAGGTTTTGTCAATATATGGTGACAAACAATAAGGAAAGAATAAGTGGTGTTGGTGAACATAGGCAATGAGTCAACTGCATAATCAAAAATGTCTTGTACGTAGAAGGCTCAAAACACAATCTGCTAAGTATTAAGTCAACTATGTGATTAAGGGTTCCAGGTACGTTTTCATCCACATCTTGTATAATTGAGATAAAGAGACAAAGGTATAAAGTTAGTTCGTGATGAATTAATAACATTTATATGTTAGATTTTAATTCTTTGCCTAGTACTATCTAATGTTTGTTATCTAATTCAGATGAGACTTGGTTATTGCATAAAACGTATAGCGCATATTCATATAGATCGTCTTAATAGACTGGTTAGTAAACAGTTAGTTATAGGACTCCCTAACAAGATTTATACGGATAGCTTTGTGACTCCTGTGAAAAAGTAGCTAAGTTTATTAAAACTTCTTTTTCCCAATAGATATGGTCAAAACCAATAGGGTTTTGCAGTAATACATATGGATCTTTTGGTCCTTCTCAGTGTGAGAGCTTTGGAGAACCTGTATGGATATGTGTTGGTAGATGATTACTCTAGGTTTACTTGGACATATTTTCTGACTCACAAGAGTGAGGCATTCTCACTTTTATAGAAATTTGCTACTTTGGTTCAGAAATGAGATACCAGAAAATTATATCCATCAAAAGTGATCATGGAGGTTGATTCCAAAAATGATTCTTTCAAATCTACTGTGAACAAAATGGAATACACACAATTACTCAGCCCCTGGAACTCCACAGCAAATGAGTTGTAGAGGAAAAAATAGGTACAGGCCACACATGTTTGTCAATAGAGTTCTCATAGGCCCCTGCTTAGAAAAACTCCTATGAGTTGTACAAGGTTTAGAAAACCAAACATTTCCTACTTTAGAGCTTTGGTTGTAAGTGCTTTGTTATTAAACAATGGCAAAGAACATCTAGGAAAGTTTGAACCTAGGCAGATGAAGGTATTTTTCTAGGATACTCTCCAAACCAGTAAGGCCTATAGATCTACAACAAAAGAAACAAAAACCATAGAAGAGTCAATTCATGTAAAGTTTGATGAATTATTTTGCAGAAACTTGAACACACTCCTTCCTTGGTTGATGACTCTTTGGATGAATTGTAGAATCTAAACAATTAGAACAACTGAAACTGTACCTCCAACTTGTACTGACTGTAATAGAAACCAATAAGGACTGATGATTTACCTAGGGGAATGGAAGTTCAATAAGAACACCCCATAGATAACGATTATAGGGGATATCTCTGAAAGGAGTTGCCAACTAGGAAGAAATCCTTAGACAGTTCTGCAACTTTACAGCTTTGTATCTCAGATTGAACCCAAAAACATTAAGGAAGCTCTATTAGATAGTGAGTGGATACTTGCTATGCAAGAGGAGTTAAACCAGTTTGAGAGAAACAAGGTGTGGACCTAGTTCCTAAACCAGAAGGTAAAGCACATCATAGGAACAGATGGGTGTTTAGAACAAACTAGATGAAAATGGAGTCGTAACTGGAATAAAGCTAGGCTAGTAGCTAAGGGTTACAGATCAGAGGAAGGAAATAGATTTTGATGAAACCTATGCCCCCTGTAGCTAGGTTAGAAGCCAATTAGAAATCCTGACTTGTTATTGCTCTGCTATCATGGACTTTAAGACTTTATCCAAATGGATTTGAAAGTGTCTTTCTCATGGTGATCTCCAAGAGGAAGTTTTTGTTAGCCAAACACCTGGTTTTGAAATCCTAATTTATCTATTCTGTCTACAAGCTATCAAAAGCCTCTATGGTTGAAACAAGCTCCAAGGAGCTTGGTATGAGAAGCTCAGCAATTTTCTCATTTCAAGCAAAATTTTTTAAGAGGAATGTTGACAAGACACTTTTAATAAAGACAATGGAAAATGACATCGTTGTTGGTCCAAGTCTATGTGATGACATAATCTTTGGATCTACAAACAATAAATTGTGCCAAAGATTTTGAAAACTAAATGAAGGTAAAATTTGAAATGGTCATGATGGGTGAACTATCTTACTTCTTGGGATTTCAAATTAACCAAGCAAGCAAGGCATTTTCTTAGTCAAACTTAATACTGTAAAGATTTGATAAAGAAATTCAGTTTGATAACTTTAAGTCCATTGATACTCCCATAGAGTCAAGGAAATCACTTAGATAGAGATGAGAAAGGTAAACTGTAGATGTTACAGGTTTAGGGGAATGATAGGATCCTTGCCTTATATCTTACAGCAAGCAGGCACTGACATAATGTTCAGTGTCTGAATGTGTGCAAGATACCAATCCAATCCAAAAGAGTCTCACCTTAGTGCAGTAAAGAGGATATTCAGATATCTAGTAGGGACTAAGAGTCTAGGCTTGTGGTATCCTAAGGGATCAACCTGCACTTTAGTTGGATATTCAGATTCAGATTTTGCCGGAAGCAAACTAGATAGGAAAAGTACCTCTGGTACTTGTCACTTACTAGGAAACTCCCTTTTGTCTTGGTTTAGCAAGAAACAAACCAGCATTGCACTATCAACAGCTGAAGCTGAATACATTGCAGCTGGAAGCTACTGTGCACAGATCCTTTGGATGAAACAACACCTATTTGATTTTGGTGTTGATTTAGGGACTGTACCTATCTTGTGTGATAACACAAGTGCAATAAGCATTACTAAGAATCCAGTGATGCATTCTAGGACTAAGACATAGAGATAGGCATCCTTTATAAGGGACCAATTTCAAATGGGATCATTAAAGCTTAAAATATGTCAATACAGCCTGTCAGCCTGGCTGGACATCTTTACCAAGCTTTGCCCATGGAAAGCTTCCTTCATATAGGATGGAACTTAGGATCATAATCCTAGTGAGATCTGATCTTTGTACCACATCGATTGTAACATCGTTATCCTGTGAATAAACTGAAAATCAATTTTATGAATTCGATTGGACAATACGATTTCATATGCCACATTGCCCTCTATTTTGTCAAAATAGAAAACACGGTAATCGATTGGTTAATCGATTTGTTGATCACATGAAGCTTCTGTTGTGCTTGAACTCTTCCCATTCCAAATCGATTGGGTAATCGCATTGCCAGCTTGTTATATAGTTTAAGAATCGATTGCATACATCGATTGCGTTGGCACCTAGGCTTACAAAATTGGGGAACGTTTTCCAGACTCTAGCCCTAGCATCGATTGGAATCAACTATTCAATATTTCAATTCTCCACTTTAAAGAATCGATTTGGACATCGATTGAGTAAATAAAGGGAAATCGATTTGGGATCGATTCATGCTTAATGACCGTTGTGAATTACTTTTACTAGCTGTTAGATGCAATTACTACTAAATCGATTGTGCTTCCCTAGCAACGGTAACATAATCGATTTCGACATCAATTGTCGCGTTTGAAGGTTTAAAAGGAACAGTTACCAATTGATTTCTTCTCACTTCTTTTTTCAGATTTTCTCTAATCTCTCTGCTATTTCTTAGTACTCTTGTTTTTCCCAACCATCCTTGGTATATCTCTGCATTCAAACACATAATCTCTACTACAATGGCTCGTGTTAAACAAACCCAACCCAGAACTCCATCACCATCTTCTTCTTCTAGTGGGCGAACCCCTTCTCCCCCACCAACAATTTCAAAACGGGTTCCAATTTCTACTCACAAAATACTTGCCAAAGACAAAGGCAAAGCTGTTGCTGTTGATCAAGGAAAATCAAAGAAACGAAAGGAGCCTCCTACTGAGAAGCTCATGGCTGATGCTATGAAGGAGGTTACTCAGAAAAAGAAGAAAACGGTTTCTTCTCCTCCTCCAAAGAAAGCTCCTTCGTCCAAAGATAAAGCTGCAGAATCTGTTATCCCACCTGATTTTCTAAAAAGAAAAATCCATGAGGCTAGGACTCTGGATTTCTCCTATTTTGATTCAGATGGATTTACTTACCAAGACCATTTGAGGTTTCATGGTCTTGAAAACTTTCTCTCCTCCTCCCTTGACACTTATCCTAAGTTAATAAGAGCATTCTATTCCACCTTCAAGCTCACTAACAATGGCTTCAAGGCTGAAGTCAAAGGCAAGAGGATCTCCATGTCTTTTGAAGAATTCTCAAATCTGTCAGGACTGCCCTTCCATGGGAAATCAATTGATGGCAGTTCTGAGGCTGAAGCTGCAGATGAAGGCTGGGAAGCTTCTTTTGATAGACACACCGCTGTGAAGGACCTGATGGTCGACGGTTTTGTCGAAACTATTTCGATGCCGATTGGTCAAATGAAGGTCCATCATCGGATGCTCATGTACACATTAACCCGGA
Organism: Cicer echinospermum; assembly: GCA_002896215.2. NCBI lineage: Eukaryota > Viridiplantae > Streptophyta > Magnoliopsida > Fabales > Fabaceae > Cicer > Cicer echinospermum. The sequence continues at coordinate 897 of PGTU02000649.1, read as the reverse complement.
TGCTGGTTCCCCGATCCAGAAACCATGCCGTCGTCTAGAAGCTGGACATACTGCTGTTGTGGGGACTGTCCAAAGAGCTCAAGATGAGCTGGACATGGATAGTGCTGAAGCACATGATGGAAGCATCGCAAAGCAAGCTGGTGCTGCCCTATCCCCAGTTAATCACCAAGATTCTGAGACATTTCAAAGTGTCACTTGTCGATGAAGAATCTTCAAAAACCACCCTTGTTTTTGGTGAAACAATTGTCAATCAAATGCAATTGAAAAGGGTGAATGGTATCTGGATAAGGCCCCTACCAAATGCTGAACCAATTCAGCCTAATACACAACAAGCTGTTGAGCCAGTAGCGGCCCCTCCTGAGTCCTTAGCAAAGCTGCTAGAGTTTATGGAAGCTCAGGCGGCTCACAATGCTAAGATGCAAGCGTCAAATGCTCGAATGGAAGCTGCTCTGAAGACACTCCAGGCATCTCTGAACTCAGTTGTTCAGAATGTTGATGCGATACAAGTTCATTTAGGCATTAAGCTATCCTTTGAAGATTTTGCGGATATAGGCCGACAAGCAACAGAGGAACAAAATCCCACTACCCTAGATAGTTCTGAACCTCACGTTGAGGAGACACCTGTTGAGGGTAATACAGCGGTCTCTACCTCTCCCTTAGCTAATAGTGAGGAACATCCTAGTTTAGGTGATTAGGTTTTTAGGTTCTTTGTTGTGATGTAATGTCTTGTTATTGCTGTACTATTTTCTTCAATATATGACAAATGAGCGCGTTTATTCAATTGTTCTCTGATCTATATTGCCATAATCTGTTTAATCTGCATGTGTTTTTGCTCTGATACCCTGATATTTGTATGCTCTGACACCATAATTATCACCAGTGCTTATGTTTACTGAC